>CM037632.1:3895887-4103885 GCA_015227895.2 Colaptes auratus
TTCAGCAGTCTATGAAAAGGCTTTTGCTGCTTTCCACCTAACTGAAATAGTTAGTACAATCATTGGGAGGGGCTGCCTGCCACACGGACAGGGCTTGTTCCTCTTCTTCAGCTTCCTGGCACAGGTGAAACAAGACATGATGTGTCCTGTTTTGCCGTGGACTAGCAGCCGTTCTTGGGTCTGCTCTGACAGATGACACAGGGCTCTATGCTGCTCACAGGCAGACTGGATTCTGTGCTTTCCTCCTTGTCAGCAGTTCCCTCTTCTCGGGTTCCTTACAGTCCTCCTGGCTGCTACAGAAACGCTGCTGGATGTCGAGGGCTGGGAATAATCTTGGCTTTCCGGGGACTCGGAGATTTGTGCTGCTGTCGTCCTTGTTCTCCTCCTCAGCTGGTTCCTTCTCTTGGTTGTGCACTTTCTTGCCGTCAGGCACATCAAAACCTTCAGATTCTAGAGGGGAGGAATTTATGACTTGCTCTTTTCCACTTTGTCCCTCTTTTTTCTGGAAGCCGTCTCACGAAGGGCCCAGCATCTGTGGCAGTGCCGTGGGAGCGGAGGGTTCATTTCGCTACATTTGGGGCACTTCAATAATCCTTTAGTGAATTAAAGGTTGGAACAACTTAAGCTACTTGAATGCTACAACTCAAGGATTCAGAGATCATAAACAATTATTGCTGCCCAAACAAGATAGTTAAATGGTACTTTAAAAATTCCCTTCAGTGTTTCATCCCGCTTTACAGTTCTCTTCAGCTGGAAGAGGCTGCCCAGGGGGGTTGGGAGTCTCCCTCTCAGGAGATACTCAAAACCCACTGGATGTGTTCCTGGTGATCTGCTCTGGGTGCTCCTGCTCTGGCAGGGGGGATGGACTGGATGAGCTTTCCAGGTCCCTTCCAGCCCCTAACAATCTGTGAATCTGTGAAAATAGCCTTGACTTTAAACAGACTCTCTGGTTTTCTTTTCTTGCAGTAGATATGTGATGTATGTAAGAAATAGAACACAACATATTTACTGCTTCTTATGCAAACTTGAAGGGCCATGAGGATGATCAGAGGGCTGGAGCACCTCTGTTATGGGGGCAGACTGAGAGAGTTGGGTTAAGTCTGGAGAAGAGAAGGCTCAAGGAGACTTATTGTGGCCTTCCAGTATCTGAAGGGGACTATAAGAAAGATGGGGAGGACTTTGTAGGTGTCAGGGAGAGATAGGAATGGGGGGAATAGATCCAAGCTAGACTCAGATTGGATGTAAGGAATAAGTTCTTCCCCATGAGGGTGGTGAGACACTGGCACAGGTTGCCCAGGGAGGTGGTGGAAGCCGCATCCCTAGAAATTTTTAAAGGCAGGCTAGATGTGGCTCTGGGCACCCTGATCTAGTGTGAGGTATCCTGCCCCATGGCAGGGAGGTTGGAACTGAATGCTCCTTGAGGTCCCTTCCAACTGACTTCTGTGATTCTAAGATTCAAACCAAACCCAACAAAAGTTTTAGAAAATCTCATTAAAAACTTCGCACTAAATGGTCACCACGCCCATTATTTTCAACAAAAGACTTCCAGAAGGAACGGGTAGGGGCTGAAGGGAGATTTAACCTGTGGGATTCTAAACTGCTGGTGCGCAGAACGGCCGCGAGAGGGCAGCCCGACACAGCAGTAGTAAGGAATGCAGAACACCAGCCGTGAGACAGTACGGCTGAGAAGCCAGGACCTCAATTAACCATACACTGCCTTTTAACGACAAATAACGCATGCTGTACGGGGAACCGACACAGAAAATCCCAAACCAAACTAAAATTTACTTAGAAGATTCAAGGCACGTGTTGTTTGAGTCCCAGGTGGCCAAGAAGGCCAATAGGATCCTGGAGTTAGAAGATTAAGCAGATCAGGGGAGGTTGTCCTCCCCCTCTGCTCTGCCCTAGTGAGGTCCCACCTGGAATACTGCATCCAGTTCTGGGCTCCCCAGTTCAAGAGGGACAGGGATCTACTGGAGAGGGTTCAAGGGAGAACTACAAGGATGCTGAAGGGACTGCAGCACTGCCTGGGGAGGAGAGGCTGAGAGCCATAGGGCTGTTTTGTCTGGAGAGGAGAAGACTGAGAGGGGATCTGATCAATGTCTAACAATAGCTGAGGGCTGGGGGTCAAGAGGGGAAGGGACAGGCTCTGCTCAGTTGCACCCTGGGACAGGACAAGGGGCAGTGGATATGAACTCCAGCACATGAGGTTCCACCTCAAAATGAGGAGGAACTTCTTCACTGTGAGGGTCCCAGAGCCCTGTAAGAGGCTGTCCAGAGAGGTTGTGGAGTCTCCTTCTCTAGAGCCTTTGTAGCCCTGTCTGGTGTGTTCCTGGTGACCTGTGCTCATCTGGTGTCCTGCTCTGACAGGGGGGTTGGATTCAAAAGCTCTCCAGAGGTCCCTTCAACCTCTAACTTTTGTGAGCCTGTGAAGGTTCTTCCGATATGAAATCTCAAGCAAACAAGAAAATGTCAATTTAGTTCTGACAAAAAACAAATAGATCAATTTTAACTGCTACCAGTGATTGGGATTTATACTCCTTGTTCCACTGTCAGTTCACCCAGCTAACAATCTTTGCCAGTGAAGAATTTTACTCACAGCTAGAGAGATCTCTGGGTCCTCATCAAATGAATCAGCATCACTGTCTTCATCCTGGTAAATAGTCAGCTGATAGACCTGGTTTCAATAAAGAAAGTATTATCATAGTATCATAATGTGGATGTGGCTCTGAGCAACCTTATCTAGTGCCCATAACAGGGGGGTTGGAACTGGATGATCCTTGAGGTCCTTTCCAACCCTGACAATTCCATGATTAATGTAATTGATTTGGGGCATTCAATTCAAAATCTGCTGTCTGGTTAATTCCTGATAAGGCTTTTATTCAGAGGCACATGTATGTTAATTTTTCTCACTCCACTGTAAGTAAAAATTCGGCAGCAGACTCAAGCATACACACTGCCATTAACTCCAGCAGCTAGTGAGTGAAGTTACTCACAGTTTTTCAGGCTGTCAGGAGCCTGTTTCAGAGCCTGTAGAAAGGCTTAGCACCATCCCAGCTACTGCCAGGTGGGTGTGTAACAGTGCACAGGCACCTAGTTTGGTTTAAAGAACGACTGGGTGCAGTTTGTGACACAGCACAGGAAGTCCTGAAATAAACCTGCAGAGTTCCTACTTTTGTTGGAATCTCAGTGGGAAGCATTCCTGTAAATTGGAGGGCCACAAAGATGAGCAGAAAGCTGGAGCACATCTCCTAGGAAGACAGGCTGAGAGAGTTGGGGTTGTTCAGGCTGGAGAAGAGAAATCTCCAGGGGGACCTTAGAGCAGCCTCCAGTATTTGAAGGGAACCTACAGGATAGCTGTAGAGGGATTTTTTTGTCAAGACATGTAGTGACAGGACAAGGGATACTGGCTTCAAACTGGAAGAAAGCTAGATTTAGACATGAGGAGGAAATTCTTCCCCATGAGTGGTGCTGAGGCACTGCAACAAAGCTGCCCAGAGAACCTGTGGAGGCTCCAACCCTAGAAGTACTCAAAGGCAGGTTGGATCATGGGGCCTTGGGCAACCTGGTCTAGTAAGAGGCGTCCCTACCCATGGCAGTGGGGTTAGAACGAGATGATCTTTAAGGTCCCTTCCAACCCAAGCCATTCTATGATTCTATGGCATTTCCTTCCCACTCTCACCACCTCTTCAGTCAAAAAAACACAAAACCCAAACAAACCCAAAATGTACCTCATCATCTTCATCTGTGAGCTCCTGTCCTTCGTCATTATGGCTGTAGTCTTCTGAATAAATAGACTCAACTTCAAACCTCCACACTGAACTGGTCTGAAACTGAACTGTGGTCAAACCAATCAGAATTTTCACTTAATGAACTGGCATCAAGATCCTGAAAAACAAAAAGAGAAGACAAATTTAACCTCACCAGTCCCCTTCCATAACCATTACTGATAACTTGTAAGACAAAACTCATCTACACAGTTTAACTGGCTATGAAAGCAGTAACACCACAGCTGCTGTCAGACAGAACATCTGAGACAAATGAAATGAGAGGTAGCCAATACCAAACCCAGATCTGAAATCCTTTGGCTGGCTCTGTAGTAGGAGGCTGCAGTCAACCAACAGCCATGTTGAAGACTGCAGTGGCTGGGTTTGTTTAGCCTGGAGAAGAGGCTCAGGGGAGATCTTATTGCTCTCTACAGCTTCCTGAAAGGAGGTTGTAGAGAGGTGAGGGTTGGTCTCTTCTCCCAGGCAACCAGCACCAGAACAAGAGGACACAGTCTCAAGCTGTGCCAGGAAAAGCTTAGGCTCAAGGTGAGGAGGAAGTTCTTCCCAGAAAGAGAGATTTGCCATTGGAATGTGCTGCCCAGGGAGGTGGTGGAGTCACCGTCCCTGGAGGTGTTCAAGAAAGGCTTGGATGTGGTACTTGGAGCCATGGTTTAGTTGTCAGGAGGTGTTAGGTAATAGGTTGGACTTGATGATCTCCAACCTGGCTGATTCTATGATTCTACTACTTCACAGAGGCTCTCCTAAAAGTGGAAGAACAGATGCAAGTAGATAGCTTTTGCCTGTGTGTCACTGCATTCTCTAGTCCCAACTTTGCTAACCTTAAATTGAATTATGAAACAGCAGAAGTGCAGATGCAGCACAAGTTCTGTCAATTCAGAATACAGTCTATGACCAGAAACTGCTAAATGAGCTCTTTGTGACTTAGATCTAACCACAAATAATTTGCCTCAGGCCTTGCTGAAAATTAAAACCCAGTAAAGGCTTGGAAAATGAATAGAGCTTCTCCTCAGGGCAGCTGCTAAAGTCCTCTTGGAGCTACCAATTATTCTGAGCTGTGGACTCTCTGTGACTGCTTTTCTTCTCTCAGCATTCCAAGAGATACTTCTATTAAAACACAAATTACATCTGACTTTTTTTTCCCCCTCAATAGTGTGCCAAGCAGGAAAAAATCCTTGGTTTTAAAAGAAGAAATCAAAATTAATCCTTGAAAAGAAATTCCTTCACTTTTATCAGCAGGTGTATGAAAGACTCAACTCCACCCACACACTAACTCCCCTTTCAACTTCTTTTCTTTCCTCAGACACCACAGCAGCTTTTAATTAAGGGCAGGATGGTTTAAGAATCACAGAATCAATAAGGTTGGAAAAGGCCTCAGAGATCATCAAGTCCAACCTATCACCCAACACCTCATGACAACTAAACCATGGCTCCATGTCCCATGTCCAATCGGTTTTTGAACACCTCCAGGGATGGTGACTCCACCACCTCCCTGGGCAGCACATTCCAATGGCCAAGCTCTCTTTCTGGGAAGAAGTTTCTCCTCACCTCCAGCCTAAATGTCCCCTGGCAGAGCTTGGGACTGTGTCCTCTTGTTCTGGTGCTGGTTGCTTGGGAGAAGAGACCAACCCCCACCTGGCTACAAACTCCCTTCAGGTAGTTGTAGAGAGCAAGAAGAGAGCAAGTTTGCTGAGCCTCCTCTTCTCCAGGCTAAGCAACCCCAGCTCCCTCAGCCTCTCCTCCCAGGGCTGTGCTCCAGACCCCTCCCCAGCCTCGTTGCCCTTCTCTGGACATGTTCCAAGTGTCTCAATATCCTTTGTAAACTGAGGGGCCCAGAACTGGACACATGACTCAAGGTGTGGCCTAACCAGTGCTGAATGACCTCCTTGCTCCTGCTGGCCACACTATTTCTCATGCAGGCCAGGATGCCTTTTGCCTTCTTGGCCACCTGGGCACACTGCTGGCTCATGTTCAGCTGCTATCAACCAGTGCCCCCAGGTCCCTCTCTGCCTGGCCGCTCTCCAGCCACTCTGACCCCAGCCTGTAGCACTGCATGGGGTTGCTGTGGCCGATGTGTAGAACCCAGCACTTAGATGTGTTCAACCTCATGCCCTTGGACTCTGCCCATCTGCCCAGCCTGGCAAGCTCCCCCTGCAGATCTGTCCTACCCTCTAACAGATCAACTCCTGCCCCCCAGCTTGGTGTCATCTGCAAATTTCCTGATGATGGACTCAGTCCCCTCATCCAGATCATCCATAAAGACATTGAACAGGACGGGGCCCAGCACTGATCCTTGGGGCACACCACTGGTGCCTGGCTGCCAGCTGGATGTGGCATATATGCAAAAGAAAGCCCAAAGCATAAAAAAGGATGCATTTTTCACTTACAGGAATGGAAAGAGAATCTGTAGAGTCACTGCTATTGCTTCTTTCCCGGCACAGACCACTGACCACACACCATGAGAGACTTTCATCAAAGGTCAAGGAAATGCTGTCTGACTTGTGGCGTTTTCTCCTGTCGCTGTGCAGATCCTCTGAAGAATTTTCTTCTGGACACACACATCCAAGAATATTTATTACTCAAAAAAAAAAAAGCTAACTTTTGAATAGTCTTAACAGAAGTTTACAACTTAATTGACTTACAGAGGACTTTAAGCAAAGTAAAGACATTCAGTATTATTTTACAGGGGAAAATTAAAGGCACCAAAATCTTATTTGTTTAAGAAAGGGACATTAATGCTGAGAGACATGCAAGTGTGACATGTTCCTTAAGACAGTGCTTCAGGAGCTGGCTTTCCCCCCTTGTCCCAGCAGAACAGCTTGTAAGTGGCAGGGAGTAAAATAAATTGCAGATTTGGCACCATTTTTACTCCATTTACACAGCACACATTAAGCCCTCCCTAATTTGAAGAAAAACAGCTAGGATGTGATTTTTTTCCTAGCTCCCTCTGCAGTCAGTAGACACAAAGACACTTTGAGAGGGCTTCTGAATCCAGCCCAGAACCTGCAGGGAGACAGAGCAACCAGCTCCCAGGTCACATACATAGAGAGGACCTCATGGTTCAAGTTTCAGACACCTCAACAGATTTCTTAGCCAACAGTTTCACTACATGCAATTGCATTTCTGTAACAGACCATTAGGACTTTCACCACACAGCAGCAAGAGAATCCTCAGAGCCTACTGTGTACAAATTGAACTTTAAGCTGTGCTTATGAAGTATGCTTGCTTTGAAGGCAAAAAGACCATGCTTTTTAGAAACATCACGTTTCGAAACAACCACCTACAGCAGCACAAGGAGTAGAGGGACAGCACTGCATGGGTAGGCAAGTCAAAATTCAGCTCCACTGACTTTTGGGAGTGTTTGGCAAGAAACAACCTTATCAAAAAAGGTGTTGCAAAGTCAGTATTCTAAGTGCAGTGGAGTGAAAACTTCCCACCAGGCCTGACAACATGGCTCAACAGACCTCGGCAAGAGCCTGCTGCCCCACTACAAGTGCCTTCTGCACCCCCCCCTCTAGTGCCCAGCTTCTCCCTTGCCTTGCAAAACACACCCTGACAATCCACGAGTCTTCAAGCCTTGCATCTTTCAAGGTAAAAGAAAAGAGAACGAAACACTTGTACATACTTTGAGACTTCTCTCACTTTCCCTTGGTGCTTCTGGGCTCAGCCCCTCTCTCTTTCTGAGAGCCCCACCAAATTTGGCCCCCAGGCCCAAGGGTTGCTCCTGTCCATCGTTGTCCTCATTTAGGGTTGTCATGGGTCCATGCTGTACTGATACTGTACCACCACCACAAGGTTTCTATACACTCTCTAAACGGCTCCACAGGAGCCGCTACCATCCCAATTTAACAAGAATAGTGGTTTAAAAGGAAGGTTTCCTATAAATTAGAAAAGAAGTGTATATAAAAACACTATATTAAAAGAACTTTTAAGGTTGCAACAAACTAATGAGTGGATGCAAAGACAAGAGTTAATCATCAGACCTCCAATAAGTAAGCACAGCACAGGACCTTCGAGGGCCCTGGGTCGTGCCTAAATATCACAGGTTGTGATAGTTAACCAAGGCTTTCCATCCCTTCACCAGTTTTTGTTACAACATTAAAATGTTCTTTTAATTTAGTGCAAAGAGCTCATCAATGCAGCACAATTCCTGGACTGACTCACATGACAGTGGCCTATGATGAACAAAAAGAAAAGCAAAGCCAAAAAAAAACCTGAGGAACTGAAAAACAGTCCCTGAGGAACAGGAAGCTCTCTGCAGGGACAGGAGGTTAGCACTGCCCAGGTAATTACCACCAAGTCATTAGGTGGTAATCATAGAATGGGCTGGGTTGGAAGGGACCTCTGAAGATCATCCAGTCCAACCCCTTCTGCAGTCAGCAGGGACATCCTCAACTAGATCAGGGTGCCCAGAGCCCTGTTGAGCCTCACCTTGAATACCTCCAGGGACTGGGCCCCAACCACCTCCCTAGGGAGTGACTGAAGTGATGGAACAAACTAATGTTAAGATTTCCACAGTACAGTGTTTAAGTAGAACTGCAGAGAACTTCTATTGAGAAACTTGTTCAGCTCTGTGCTGACCAGCTTGGAATTTTGCTGTCAGAAGAAACAGTCTGTGTTTTCAAAGTGTGTTTGTCAGTGATTACTGGATAACCATGACCAAGGGGCTTAAGCCACCAGATGTTTTCAGAAGTGCTTTATTAGCAAAAATGCTTAAGAAGTGCTTGGTCAGGTAGCTAAACATACCCCAAAGCATCCCATGTTACTACCAGGACATTGATGTCTGTCACAAATTGAAATCCAATGAAATCTGGTTTTAGGGAGCCAACAGAATGTGAAATCTTGTGGCTGCCTAGGACTGCAATGAGTTTGACTACATCAGTCCATTAGTAAAACAAATAAAAACGTTCTTGTCCTCAAGACAAAACAACTGCTAAGTCCTGCTGATGTGAACAAGTTCAACAAGCCTGTGGAACAACTTATTCCATCACCATACTCTCAGTTCTAGAGATCCAAACTGCAATATGACACTGGAGCAACGCAAGGCAGCTGCCATTTTTTCCAGCCTGAACATTTTGTTTCAGGTAAGCAGAGAAACATGAATGGTATTTGTCAGCATCTTTCACAGTCAGTAAGGCAGCAGAATGCACTTTTTACCCCCCCCTTAAGTGGCCATGCTACTGAAAGCTCTGCATCATACATCTGCACATACCAGATTCACTGTGATTTCTCCTCCTAGAAGATGTAGCTGGTCGTGAGGCCACGTTTGATGAAGTCTGCTTCTCTTCCAACTCTTGCATGGATTCCTGGGTAACAGAAATACTAAGCTTGAGCATGATTACGATGAGGTGAAGGCCAGACTCAACTAAAGGCATCTAAACCATTATCACACAAAACTGAAGAGGATTTACATCACACAACAATTTATCACAAGGAACAAAACCCAAACAAAAATCACCTTAAGAACATTTTCTTCCTCGAGATGCAATCTGCTACCATCCTCAGGTGTGTCAGGAAGTGCAGAGTCTGAAACCAAACCCAAAAAGACCAAGCTGAAGAAAAAGTCATTTGAGGCTTGAAAACATTGGAACAAAGAGAGAGAGTTTAACTGCAGACAGCATTTACGAGGTACCAAGCAGAATGTAAAACAGAGATATTTTGCAACAGGGGAAACATGGCCCTGGGCAGGTGTGTGCAGCACCTTCCCTGCAACATTACTGAAGTTGGAAACTGGAGAAGAAACCTCAGCTACCAAGATGCTCCCAGTTTTATTGTTAAGGAAGTGCTTTCAAATGAAAGCTGTGCATTAGCTGGAATTCTGCAGGTGTGAAAGAATATAGGCAGGAAGTATTTTACACTTCTTCCTCTCCAAATGGTATTTTATTAGCTGTCACCTTCTGGGTAAGACGAAATGAAAAGAAAACTGAACTGTAAGTTATATATCCTTACTACCAGCCAGACCCTGCATACATTATCACAGAATCACAGCACGTTAGCGGTTGGAAGGGACCTTTAAAGATCATCCACTCCAACCCCCCTGCCAGAGCATTATCTTTCAAGAAAAGAACTTGAGAGGCACGTTTGCAAGCGTAACAATGAGGGATAACAAAGAGAACATGTTTCCCATCTTCAGCAGCTGAACATTTGCCTTTTGGGAAGAAACAGAAACAAAAGGAATCTTAATGTGTCTTCAGAAGAAAATTTAGAGAATGGCTTCCATTGTTTGGACTTCTGGTTCTTGTTATTAGTCAACAATTACAGCTCCATTGAGCATTTGTATACTGCGGGGAAGCTGACAGTGTGCTACAATTCTCCACTTATGGAGTGGCTGTCCACATAGTTACAAGAAAGCTAACTTTGTAAGCATGCAGACATTTTAAACAGGACTCAGTATAGCTGAGGGTGACCAGTTCTAAAAGCACCCCACCTGGAGATTTAAAACCAGAACACTAAGAGAAAGAACAGAAAGAAGCATTTGCTCTGACTTCATCACTGGCACAAGTGAAGAACAACTCATTTTCCTTATTACAAATTCTGTTGCTGTTGAGGGCTTTATCTGTAAGGAACACAAACAAATGACTCATTTCTCAATTTACTCCTCTTGTGCTGAGCTCTGACTGTGCTTGTTTTGGTTCTAGTCTGATAAAAATCAACCAAAAGCTATTCAGATTTGCTTTTCCCCCCCCTCACAAGAAGCAGTGTTTGCTTTGATTCACTGATTGCTCTGGACAGGAGTGTGTAAAGCCAACCAGCCAGCTATGGAGAAACTAACATTATCTGGTCACTACATACAAGATGCATTAATGTAAGTTCTATTTTCCCTACTGCTATATCCTGAAACAGAAGCTCCTCCCACACTAGCTTACCTTGTTGATTGACTGCTATCAGATTTCTGGATATCATTGAATATAGCCTCCTTAGATGGGGATAAAGAAAGAGATGTTGCAAGTTAGGTACATGTCATGAGAAAAGACAGCTTACCATCGTTGAAGGTGTTAAAGAGTTTCTAACACACCATACTCATTGTTCTTCATTATTTCACAAACAGACTCTCAGAAAAAAGAAATAATCCCATTTTACCTGTGTTCTTTTACTGAAAAACTGGTTACTCCAAATAAATCCCCCAGGAGATCATTTGCACAGTGTACAATATGTTGCTGTTTTTCATCATACAATTGCTTAGACATAATATATTGTCCAAGATAGAATATTACCTGCAAAACAAATAACATGCACACACATTAGATTCTGTTGTTTCCAGTTTAAGAGAAAATACATGAAATTCCTTGGCATTTGCTCTTCTCCCTTTGATTACCTTAAGCTCCAGGGCTGTTTAGTCTGGAAAGGAGAAGACTGAGAAGAGGAATCTAATCAATGTCTATAAATATATAAGGGCTGGGTGTCAGGAAGGAAGGGACAGGCTCTGCTCACTTGTGCCCTGGGATAGGGCAAGGGGCAATGGATGGAAACTCCAGCACAGGAAGTTCCACCTCAGCATGAGGAAGAATTTAACTGTAAGGGTGACTTAAGCACTGGAGCAGGCTGCCCAGAGAGGTTGTGGAGTCTCCTCTCTGGAGCCTTTCCAGCCCTGTCTGGATGTGTTCCTGAGTGACCTGTGCTGGATTCTATGGTCCTGCTCTGGCAGAGGGGTGGGACTCGAAGATCTCCAACCCCTAACATCCTGTGATCCACCAAGTGATTTGCCACTGTACTGAGCACTAGGTAATTTTGTTCAGATTCTGAGAAACTTGCTAATCACCACCTAACAAGTCATCAGCAGAATAAAAACAATACTTTGTCTTCTGTGTAAACTGTGAACTACACTGCCCCCATTCACTCCAAATGAAAGAACAATCTACCTCTATTCACTGTAATCTACCTCTATTCAGCAATCAGAAGTTCTCACCTCCTTCATAGTAAAAGTGTCCTTCTCGGCACCAGCTAGCTTTAACACCTTCAGCAGCAGGGGCTTTGGCTTAACCTGTGTAAAGAAAAACAGCGTGCACCAATTACTGACCAAACAAAACACTTATTTAAGCAGGTTGGCTTCCTCCTTCCCTATTAATCCCACACACAAACACTCAGCTACATTAAAGCCTACATTCAAGTTTTTAACTTGGGAGAGTTAAACTTAAAATGACATGAACCAAATCATACTGAACTTCTCATGCACTATAGATCTTGGTTCAGACCCCAGTATACACAGCTCCTGAATGGGAGCTACAGGATTAATTTGGTAGTTCCAAGTACAGGTCTCTCTCCTAGGGAATTCAGCTGCACTCCTTTGGTCCTAACAGTGGCTCCCGAAGTGGAGGGAGGAAGGCAAAAGGATTTCTCTGCCTGTCAGGTCCAGACTGCAGCCCCAAAGCAAAACATAGCTCCTCCTTTTTCCTCGTCTCTTCCCGTGACACTTTCTAGGGCTGCAGTTTTGCATTTGCCAGCTGGCTGCTTTTTATCTCTGACCTTTTCTCAGCTGGGAAGCACCCTCTGTCCTTTCCACCTTATTTCAATCACTGCTGCCTCCCCAGCAGCTTCCCACCCACTGTCCCCACATACTTATATCTGCAGCCAGTCTCTGACTACTTCCAAGGTAGAGGAGGGAAAAGTTAACACCGAAGTGAACATAAATCCTTTCCCTCCTTTTTTTTTCCTGACCTGCAGTGTTCCACAAGCAGCTGTGCCAGTGCAGGAGATGAGAAAACATTGCAGGAGACTGCCACAAGTGCAAAGGAAACGCCTGTGGAGCCACTAATGGTTCCCAGTGCAGGCTGGTTTAGTATTGCCACTTAAAACAATATCATAACCGTTCTAAGAGCTGGCTAATATTTAGCTATCCCAATTTATTCCCTAAAATAAGAGGAAAAGTATCACAGAAAACATTTCACAGAAAAAGTGTGAAGAGAATATAAAGGGGCAAGAAATAAATGCTTAAGTGAAGGGGGACGAGACAAGAAATAAATGATAGGGAGACCTGAATTACATTGCAAGTATCTGCTACAACCAACGTTCAGTTTCAGTGTGGTAACAAGGGATTAAGTTTCAAGAATCACAAATAATAACAAGCAAGCTGTGGAAAACGTTAGATGTCTGTTCACCTGTTCCCAAGTGCTTAATTTCTTCCAGCATGTAGCATATATCAGTTTCACAAAGGAAGCAAACAGTAACTTATTAAACTACTAATGCCAGCTAAGCACAGTTTCAGATCTCTGAATCCAGAACTAAATCCACGAGCTCAGATGCTTTTACCCTTCATGCCTCTCCTTGCCGTTTAACCCTCCTTCAAGTAGGAGGGTGGTAGAAGCCCCATCCCTAGAGGTTTTAAAAGCCAGGCTGGATGAGGCTCTCAGCAGCCTGATCTAGTGTGAGGTGTCCCTGCCCATAGCAGGGACATGATAACCCTTGAGGTCCCTTCCAAGCCTGACAATTCTACGATTCTAAGTATAAAGTTCTTCTGCCATACTGGTCTGACAGCAGACAGCATCATATTGTAACTTAAATAAATAAGAAAAAAAAAATACCAACTTTTACCAGTCTGCTATGACTATCACTCTACACTTCTACAAAAATAATCCAGTTCAACCATCACTGCACACATGCCGGTTTGAGTCACTTCTTGGTATAAATAGGCTTTCACCCTCAGCATACTTACCATGACCATAGATCCTTTTCATTAAAAGAAAGCAAACCGATCGTCAAAGGTCTGCAGGAAATAGTCTAGACCTAAACCATCACCCTCAACTCAAACACGAATGACCAAGATTTGCTTCACAATTAGAGGATCAAAGAGGGACCATCTTCACCGGATTTCCTGGCTTTTCTCCAGCCATCACTCGCGGAGCAAAGCAGCTCTTCCGAATTAGCAGATCGACACTGCAAAACCCACGATAAACTCGCGCGTCCAACAGTTTTACTGACCAGCGCCTCTTGCTCCGAAGTGGTGACAGAAGCGGCATCCGAAAGAGAGGAGGACATCTTGGTATTGCACATTTGCCTGCAATTGAGCGGAGGAAAAAAAAAAAAAACCATCAAAACGTGGCACGCAGCCACACAACCCGGGTTTCCCCCACCCAGCGCAGAGGCACCGCGGGGCCGGGGACACCGCAGCGCTCCGCGCTCCCAGCACTGCCTACTCACCTCGGTGCCCTTGTCCAACCCACACGCCGAGCTCCGGCAGCAGGTTTCTGGGCCGAGTCGGGCCGGGCCGGGCCTTATATAGCGCTGCCAAGAGGCAAGTCGGGGCTTAGCTCCTCGGCCGGCCGCGGCTCGACATGCCTGAGCATGACCAGGAGCGGCGGCGCTGCCCAGTCACCGCGGGGGGCAGGCGGGGCGCGGCCCGACCCGACGCTGACTCACCGCAGCCGCCAAGAGCGAAGAGGGGAGCGGACGGTGAAGGCGCCACCGAGGAACAGCTTAGTCTCTGTGCAGCCTTCCGCGCAGCGCCGAGCTCGCTCCCTTCCTCCGCCAGCAGGAGCCGCGGCCCTCGCTTCAGCGCCAGGCCCCGAGCGCAGCGCCCTGCCGCTGTTCGGCCGCCCCTCCCCCAGCCCCCGGGGGGGGCGCTGCCACGCGCGAAAAGCGAGCCCCGAGCGACCCCTCAGCCGCTGCCCCGAGCAAACCGGGACCTCCACGCACTGCCAGGCGCGCCCGCTCTGCTGCCCGGCCCGCGGAGGACCGGGGGCCCTACCACGCCGCAGCGCGATCTGCACCCAACGCCGCCATTTTGGCCGCCGCACGGCGCGGCCCGTGGGTCTCCCCAGCGCCCCCTAACGGGCTCGGGGCAACGGCCGCGCCGCAGCCAGGCAGCGGGGCAACGGCCGCGCCGCGCGCCGGCCTGAGGCAGCGCCGCTCACAGGCGGGCACGGCGCGGGCCGCCCAGCCGGAGCTGCCTGCCGGGCCCGGCGCCCGTGCGGCGTAGGGAGACAGCCGGTACCCACGGCCTCGGGCCGCACGGAAATGCCACGGTGCCCAGGCTGAGGGACAGACAGGGCGAAGGCCTGGCAGCGGCAGGCTCTGCGAGACGAGCGCTGGCGGGCCGCTGGGAAGGCGGAGGAGGCTTAAGCAGTGCTTTGCCGTCCGCTTTTTCTTTCCACAGCAGCGCCCTTCCCCTTGGCCACCGTCCCAACTATGTTTACGCTAAAAGGGTCGGGTTGTAAACTGACCGTGTTGTCGTTTGTGGACGTGAATCATTGAGGAGACAGCTGGAAGAGCAGGGTTTGTTAGTAGCTGTCTACGAGAGCGTGGACGTTCCCTGCAGACGCTCGGCTCGCTCCATGTCAAGCGGCTCTTAGCTTCCTCTCGGGCACTTGCAGCTGCCTTGAGCTGCGGCCCTGCCTGCATGGCCTGAGGCCGTGCGGCTCTGCCTGCATGGCCTGAGGCGGTGCGGCCCCCCGACCAGTGTCGACCCGCAGGACCTCAGGTTCCAACACATCAAAACATCAAGCCTTACAGCTTCTGATGGCAACCTTGTCCTCCTCTGAATCCAGCTGCGGTAGGTTAGTGATAAACTCATTTTTGAGGTTATTACAGTCCCCGTAAATTCAGGGACGCACTAAGAAAAGTGCTGGACACCAAAGGTATTGATGCCTTTGGGCACTAGTTTGATGTGCACTGCTCACCTGTGCCTTTTATGTCGGGTTTTTCCCCCCTCGATATTTAGGAAAGGAAACTAGGTGATAACATCCAAAGAGCATTGGAGGCTGTCAGAATGGGCTGAGGGAGCTGGGGGTGTTCAGCCTGGAGAAGAGGAGGCTCTGGGGAGACCTAATAGCAGCCTGCCAGTACCTGAAGGGGGCTACAAGAAGGCTGGAGAGAGACTGTTTGCAGAGGCCTTCAGGGACAGGACAAGAGGCAATGGCTTCAAACCGGGGCAGAGCAGATACAGATTGGGTATCAGGAAGAAGCTCTTCACTGTGAGGGTGGTGGAACACTGCAACAGGTTGCCCAGGGAGGTAATTGAGGCCCCATCACTGGAGATATTCAAGGCAAGACTCAAGGAGGCCCTGGGCAACCTGGGATGTCCCTACTGACTGCAGGGAGGTTGGACTGGATGACCTTTGGAGGTCCCTTCCAGCCTGGACCATTCTATGATTCTGTGTTGTCCTAGATTCATGTTTTCTTATTGAAGCAGGGAGAGTTCCTGTCAGCTCCCAACCTCTACCATTCTGTGATTCTATGATTCTAGTAATTGCTACACTTAACTAGAACTAGTTAGTTTTCAGTCTTCCTCCCTTTTCTAACTCTTAGGGGTTTGTTTTCTTTGCCTGTGGTGATATTTCTTTAATGACATAGGAACAGGGGACAGATTTATTGAGAACATGAGTGCTGCAGGTGGTGTGCAAAGCTAAACTGGTGCAGAGCAAGGAGAACGCTGATTTTCCATGACAACTAACTTGTCCAAACAAGCAGTGGATAACTGCCTGGACTTGTCCCTTGGCCAAGTGTAGATTCTCAGCTACTGTGGCACCCTGTAAAATGCTTTAAACCTAGGTAGTTGTATTCTGACAGGTTTTCAAGACAAGCTTGTTTTACCCCTCTAGAGCATAAAGCTCAAGGTCTAGTGAGGGACAGCTGAGAAGCTGCCAGTATTTTGCAGTGTGCTCACCTTCTGTCAGCACTGGGGTTTCAAGGGGAACAGAATTCTGGTTTAAAGGCAATGCCCTGACACTGGCGAAGTCAGATCTCTGGGGCTGTTGAGTCTGGAGAAGAGAAGGCTGAGAGGGGATCTGATCAGTGTCTATCAACATCTGAGGGGTAGGTGTCAAGTAGAGGGGGCCAAGCTCTTCTGGGTGGTGCACAGCAATAAGCCAAGGACCAATAGAGACAAACTTGAACAGAGAAGGTTTCAGCTCAACATGAGGAGAAACTTCTTTGCAGTGAGGGTGACAGAGCCCTGGAGGAGACTGCCCAGAGAGGTTGTGGAGTCTCCTCTAGAGACATTCCAAACCCACCTGGATGCATTCCTGTGTGGACTACCCTGGGTGATCCTGCTTTTGGATGGATGATCTCTGGAAGGTCCTTCCAACCTCTAATGCTCTGTGATTTCTCCCCAGTACCCCAGTTCCTGAGATCCTTAGTCTCCTAGCTTAGGTTTTTAAGCAGCCTGTGGAGCAGGCACTAAGGGACGTGGTTTAGGATTGACCCTAAACTGGCTCAAAGGTTGGACTGGATGAGCTTCGAGGTCTCTTCCAACCAGATGAAATTAAGGTGCTTTTGAAACTTGCAATAGATTTTTTGGTCCAGGAATTAAACTGGTAACTATGACTTTCTTTGTTCCATTTCTCAACCAACAAGTACCTTGTAACCAATGAGTTTGAGATTATTTAAATAAGAACTTCCCTTACTGATTCATTAACTGCTATGGATTAGGGGGGGAAAAATAAAGAAAAAGCTGTTTCTGTCTAGAATTTTTATCAGTGTTCAAGGACAATCTTATCTCTCTTCTCAGACAGACTAATCTCAAGTAAAGGGAGGCTCTGTGTGTGTGAAATGTGCTGTCTGTGCTTGCTCCAGGAGATAGGGGGATATTTTCTGACCTGCAGTACTGCATCACTTCTGCCCTTTTTATCACCATTTTGTCATTATGCAGCTTGTTATCACACAATTGTCAGGGTTGGAAGGGAACTCAAGGATCATCTAGTTCCAGCCCCCCTGCCATGGGCAGGCACACTTCCCACTGTGTCAGGTTGCCCAGAGCCACATCCAGCCTGGCTGCAAAACCTCCAGGGATGAGGCTTCCACCACCTCCCTGGGCACCCTCATCACCCTTAAGGGGAAGAACTTCTTAGCATCCAATCTGAATCCACCCACTTCTAATTTTGCTCCATCCCCCCCAGTCCTAGCACTTCCTGACACCCTAAAAAGTCCCTCCCCAGCTTTCTTGTAGCCCCCTTCAGATACTGGAAGGCCACAATTAGATCTCCTCAGAGCCTTCTCTTCTCCAGACTGAATAACCCCAACTCCCTCAGTCTGTCCTCATAGCAGAGCAGCTCCAGCCCTCTGATGGTCCCTGTGGCCTTTCTCTGGACACATTCCAGCACCTTCAAATCCTTCTTGTACTTGGACACAGTACTGCAGGTTTGATCTCACCAGAGCAGAGCAGAGGGGAATAAATCTCCTCCCTCAACCTGCTGGCCACACTTCTCTTGATGCAACCCAGGATGTGATTTGCTTTCTGGGCTGCACTTGCTCACTGCTGGCTCATGTTGAGCCTCTCATCCCCAGCACCCCCAGGTCCTTTTCTTCAGGGCTGCTCTCAAGCCAGGCCCTGCCCAGCCTATATCAGTGCCTGGGATTGCCCTGCCCCAGATGCAGGACCCTTGTGTCATCAACAACCATCATTATATTCTTACACTTGTGTGGCAGGGTGAGAAAGTTCTTTCCCCACACACACAAAAAACCCCCAGTTCAGGCCAAGTATAATGAAAATGTTTTACTTGAAGGGTAAGTGATAAGCTTGTACAGTTATGAGAGCTGACTTCCCTCTATTTGAAGGTCATGAAAAGAAAAGGAGACATGGCAAGGGCAAGACCCCACCTGTGTGTGTCATTTATAATGCTACAGAAAGTGTCTGGAGCAGAGGGAAGACTCAGCTGGAGATACTCACTTGACAGTGTCGTTAACTACCTGGTGTGACACCCTGATTAATATAAATTCAGATTTTAGCTGTAGGCATTTCATTGCTGAATGCTGGCAAGCTGAGTTGATCCATTTTCTGGAGTGGATCTAGTCTTGCCTGCAGGCACATATGCCAGAGGAAAGGGAGGTTGCTATGCTGCAGGGGAGCCCAGCTCCAGTGGTCCGACTGTAATTCGTTTCCCCTCTGGCTGCTACCTAGCACGTACATGAAACGGTCTGAAGTTCCCCAGTGCTGATTGCATAGGTGCCCAGGGTTTCTCAGATCTCATCTCCAACCTGTTTGTCACTTCTTGGCTATAAGACAGGTTAACCTCCTGTGGTGTCTATCCCAGACCAAAACCAGAACCCCAAAGCCCCCTTACATTGTGCTCCTGTATCCTCTCTGAAGCCTTACACTGTATCTGTGTTAGTGTGACACGAAGCTGCAAGCAGCCTTGTGCTGCAGACTAGGAGGCACCAGGAGGTTCTCCTCCCTCTCTGCTCTGCCCTAGTGAGCCCACACATAAATATTGCATCCAGTTCTGGGCTCCCCAGTTCAAGAGGGACATGGATCTACTCGAGAGAGTCAAATGGAGGGCTACAAGAGCTACAAGGATGCTGAAGGGACTGAAGCACTGAGTGATGATGAGAGGCTGAGAGCCCTGGGGCTGTTTAGTCTGGAGAGAGAAAATGAGAGGGGATCTGATCAGTGTCACAGAATCACAGAATTTCATGGGCTGGAAGGGACCTCGAAAGCTCATCCAGTCCAACCCCCCTGCCAGAGCAGGAGCACCTAGAGCAGATCACACAGGAACACATCCAGGTGAGTTTTGAATAACTCCAGGGAGGAAGAGGGAGGAAGACTCCACAAACTCCCTGGGCAGCCTGTCTATAAGTATCTGAGGGCTGGGTGTCGGGAAGGAAGGGGCAGAGACAGGCTCTGCTCACTTGTGCCCTGAGACAGGACAAAGGGCCTCCAGCACAGGAGGCTCCATCTCAGCATGAGGAAGAACTTCTTCACTGTCAGGGTCCCAGAGCACTGGAACAGGCTGCCCAGAGAGGTTGTGGAGTCTCCTTCTTTTGAGACTTTCCAGCCCTGTCTGGATGTGTTCCTGTGTGACTTGTGCTGGATTCTATGGCCCTGCTCTGGCAGAGGGGTTGGACTTAAAGATCTCCAGAAGTCCCTTCCAACCCCTGACATCCTGTGAGCCTGTGAGATAAAATATCAGAGGAAAAAGGATGGTGAAATGCAGCTGGGGCATGTGTGGGTGAATGTTGTGTTCTGCCAGGCCTGTCTGCTGCAGCCATGACCCCACATACCAGAGTGTGGGTCAGCACACTGCAGTACAAACACGAGAGAAAGAATGTTGTTGTGTTCTTGATGTCCCTGTTTTGTTGTGTAAGAAAAAGCACATCGATAAGAAATCCTCATGCCAGCCAGTAATAGCACATTCTGTGCAGAGAACTTAAACTTGATAAGGTAAGAGCAGTCCCAGTGGAGAGGTCTGACAGTGTATAGAGAAGGGCAACAAGGCTGGGGAGGGGTCTCGAGCACAGCCCTGTGAGGAGAGGCTGAGGGAGCTGGGGTTGCTTAGCCTGGAGGAGGCTCAGGGGAGACCTTCTTGCTCTCTACAACTCCCTGAAGGGAGGTTGTAGCCAGGTGGGGGTTGGTCTCTTCTCTCAGGCAACCAGCACCAGAACAAGAGGACACAGTCTCAAGCTGCACTAGGGGAGGTTTAGGCTGGAGGTGAGGAAGAAATTCTCCCAGGCAGAGAGATTGACCACTGCAATGTGCTGCCCAGGGAGGTGGTGGAGTCACCATCCCTGCAAGTATTTAAAACCAGAACTGGATGAGGCACTTAGTGCCATGGTTTAGCTGATGAGATGGTGTTGGGTGATAGGTTGGGCTTGATGGACTGGTTAATTCTGTGATTCTGTGATACAGACCATCTCTGGAGATATTCAAAACCCACCTGGATATGCTCCTGTGTGATCTGCTCTAGGTGCTCCTGCTCTGGCAGGGGGGTTGGGCTGGATGAGCTTTCGAGGTCCCTTCCAGCCCCTAACAGTCTGTGGTTCTGTGACTACCACCAGAAAGAGCTTACCATAAATGATGCCAAAATTCTACTGAATGAAAAAGGGATACAGTCTTCCTGGGGACAGTTTTGAACAGATAGTAGTGACAAACAGGAATCAAGCAAGACTTGAGCAGCAGAGGGAACCCAAAGACCACTGCTGCTATGGCAGCTGTTTAACAGGGAACAGTGAACTGGACTTTGCTGTTAAACTCGAGTTTCTCCTTGTGCACAGGAACTATGTCTTTGAGCTGCCCAGGACTACACTGCCCTTCCCAGCAACCCAGCTCTGGGATGGCAGGGGTTCTGTGGATGCACCCTGGGTCAGCTACCTGAAGTATTTTGTGGGTGCTTTGGGTAGCATCATAGAATCACAGAACGTTAGAGGTTGGAAGGGACCTCCAGAGATCATCCAGTCCAATCCCCCCTGCCAGAGCAGCATCACCCAGTCCACACAGGTATGCATCCAGGTGGGGTTTGAAAGTCCAGAGAAGGAGATTCCACAGCCTGGGCAGCCTGCTTCAGGGCTCTGGCACCCTCACTGTAAAGAAGTTTCTCCTCATGGTGAGCTGAAACCTTCTCTGTTCAAGTTTGTCTCCATTGTTATTATGGCACGCCACTGAAGAGAGCTTGGCCCCCTCTTCTTGACACCCACCCATGAGATGTGAAGATAGGAGATCTTCAGCAGAATTCTGCATTTCCCTAACCCCAGATTCCACCTTGTTCATGTTTTAAAACGTAGAATTGCTTCAGGTGGGCTGGCAAAGATGGTCTCAACCCAAATGTTTTTCTAGCTGCTCTTCCCTCCCTCCCCCCAAGCGCTTTGTTGAAGTGCACCCTGCTCTTGCAAGCATTAACTACAAGCTGCTTCAAAGCCACCTGGAGCTGGAGCAATCCCACATCAGAAGACAGCAGCTCTTCTGCTTTTGTTTAGTGGGTGTGCACATTCCTTCATGCATCTGGGAGACGCTGGTAGTCTCCCTGCCCACATGTGATTCCCATTTGCTAGCAGCAAAATGCGCCACAAGCAACATTTTGCAAGACAATGGTGTGTGCCTTCTGAAGGGAGGCCGACTGGCAAGAGCATAAACCAACTGGTTTGCACTTCTGCTTAGCGATGCTCGATGTCTGACATGAAATGAAAGGCTGGGGAGGTGGTTTTGTGTTTGGTGGGGGGTGGTGGTGGTGTTTGTTTTTTACCTTCTGGTTCTCTCTCTAGCCCTTGCTTTTGGAGTTCATGGAGCAATTCTGAAGAAATTCTGAAAGAGAAAAAAATCTCAGGAAAAGGCTCTCCTTACTCTCAGTAGTTTGGGTTAGGAACATCACTGGTGAAGAAATGTGTTTGTGTTCTCCTACTTTTGTTAAGCATGGGTGAAGTATGTGGCCAGGTTATGACCATTTCCTGCTTTACTAATCTGTAGCTGTGAAGATTAAACAATGCAGCCATCTCCCTTCTGCAGGAGTACTTGATTGCATGGGATTAGATAGAGAAAGCCTCGGTTTATTAATGGTCATCTGCCTTGCTCAAGCGAACCACGATGGCTCCGGTTCAGCTTGGGATTGTTCTGTTGAGGCAGCGTTCATTTGTCATTCAAATGTTCTATTCAGTCTAGCACAAAACACATTTCTGTTCAAGGGAGCGGCCCAAGAGGGCATGTGGGCTGTGCACAAGCTAATGGGACTCATGTGGGAGACTGAGATGTCTTTTAGAAGCTCTTCAGGAAACAATTTGCAATGTATTCAGGGACAACCTAGATCTGGGGCAGTCTGAGAGCAAACAGCATGCAATCCATATCCAGTCTCTCTGGGAAGCCATGCACTGCAGCCTGAAGTGCTCTTAAAGTCAGGCTGTATTTTGGAAGGGAAGATCAAAAATTGATTTGACCTGTCTGGCAGTTGAGCTGTTTGTTACTAACAACAAACCCCAGCAGGGCATCTTATTACACAAGCAGCTTCCTAACTCAGACCCATTCTAGCCATCTGATCATCTGTCTCCCAGAAATGACCCAGCCATGCTAACCCGTTTGTCTGCATCTCCCCCTGCATGTTTCCATCCTTGCTTTCTATCTGCCTGTTATGGAAGGAATTTATCCTTTATTTTCGACCACAAAGTCTCTGTAACAGCCTCCCTTGTGGACCTGCTTGTGGTCTGCTCCACTATTGATGCTTGGTCGATGCAGCCTTACTGGGCTATGATTTTACCTGATGCAGAATGAGCTAGCTGTTCCTGAGAGAAGCCTCAGCACTCTCCTCTGGCTAGTGCAGTTGATTTTGCTGATGAATTACAAAGCCACCTTTCTGCTGGTATCAAATGATTGAATGTTAGGAACATCAACCCCAGTTCCACTTGAGACAACTCAAGAAGAGGACTGAATCCATGGGCTCCTAATAGTGAGCTTTTATGCAGTCCATTGCTCTTTTTAAAGCCCAACCCAAATCACTGTGCAACTGCATGTCCAGACAGTGGTTATTCAATCTTCTTACCTTTCTACTTGGAAATGTGTCCAGAGAAGGGCCATGAGATTGATCAGAGGGCTGGAGCTCCTCTCCTATGAGGACAGGCTGAAAGAGTTGGGGCTGTTTTGTCTGGAGAAGAGAAGGCTCCAAGGAGACCTAATTGTGGCCTTCCGGTATCTGCAGAGGGCTACAAGAAAGCTGGGGAGGGACTTCTGAGGATGTCAGGGAGTGATAGGACTGAGGGGAATGAAGCAAAACTAGAAATGGGTAGATTGAGATTAGATGTTAGGAAGAAGTTGTTCCCCATGAGGGTGGTGAGAGACTGGCACAGGTTGCCCAGGGAGGTGGTGGAAGCCTCATCCCTGGAGGTGTTTAAGGCCAGGCTGGTTGTGGCTCTGAGCAACCAGCTGAAGTGTGAGGTGTCCCTGCCCATGGCAGGGGGTTTGGAACTGGCTGATCCTTGAGGTCCCTTCCAACCCTTCCAATTCTATGATTCTATGAAATGATGGTTAGTTGTATTTGGTCTGACTGAAAACCCTTTTTGTGGGAGAGAAGTCGAAGAAAAAGGCAGCTTTTGTGGCTGTATGTACAAGAATGACAAACTGTCAGAGTAGAAAATAAATTCAGTGAATCCCAGGCAGCTACAGGCTTGTACCACAAGTTTTCCTTTTACCTAGCTGCAGAGTAGTTTGTGAGACAGCACTTTGCATCTCAAGCACACTGAGCTTGCCACAGAAAAAAGGCTGTCCTGGAGGGGCAATCATCTTGAAGCGTGTGGTCTGGTGAACTTTGATGTTTGTACAGCATAGCAAATATGCAGGAAAGTTCTTCTCTCTCTCTCTCTTTTTAATTATTGACTATGTTTCCAGTGGTCTGTTTGTGTTCTGATTTAAAAACACAAGATCTGAAGAGACAGATTTACATCTGATGCATACAACGGGTGTTTAACTGCCCTAGCATCCACAAAGCCTAGCTGTGATGTGCTTGTAGTACACCACACATTATACTTTCATCTTACAGAACACAGAATTGACCAGGCTGGAAAAGACCTTTGAGATCATCCAGTCCAGCCTATCACCCAACACCAGCTCATCAACTAAACCATGGCACCAAGTGCCTCGTCCAGGCTCTTTTGAAACACTTCCAGGGATGGTGACTCCACCACCTCCCTGGGCAGCACATTCCAATGGCCAACCTCTCTTGCTGGGAAGAATTTCTTCCTAACATCCAGACTAAACCTCCCCTGGCCCAGCTTGAGACTGTGTCCTCTTGTTCAGGTGCTGGTTGCCTGGGAGAAGAGACCAACCCCCACCTGGCTACAACCTCCCTTCAGGTAGTTGTAGACAGCAATAAGGTCTCCCCTGAGCTTCCAGGCTAAGCAACCCCAGCTCCCACTCTTCACAGGGCTGTGCTCCAGACCCCTCCCCAGCTTTTTTGCCCTTCTCTGGACACCTTCCAGCAACTCAACATCTTTCCTAAACTGAGGAGCCCAGAACTGGACACAGGACTCAAGGTGTGGCCTAACCAGTGCTGAGCACAGGGCAGAATGACTTCCCTGCTCCTGCTGGCCATGCTGTTCCTGATGCAGGCCAGGATATCTTGATCTTGAGGGGTCTTTTCTCAGCTTTCTTCTAGCAGTAGTTGGAGAGCTTACATTTCTGGTATATCTCAGAGCTTGCATCCCTCATATTTATTTTTGAAGGCCAGGCTGGATGTGGCTGTGAGCAACCTGCTGTAGTGTGAGGTGTTCCTGCCTGTGGCAGGGGGGTTGGAACTTGATGATCCTTGAGGTCCCTTCCAACCCTGACAATTCTCTGGTTCTAATTCTATGATTCTATTTATGGCAGATGGTGTGATTGGAGGAAATACTCCAAGGCCACAAGCATAGCTCTTCTGCACTGCCATCTCCACAAAGAAGATAATCATTTGGTTCTCCGTTGGAAATAAGCTGACAAGGATTGCCAAGGTACTTTATCAACATGACATAATCATGGTAACAAATGTTAAAGATGGGATAAAAGCTGTTTATTCACTGATATGCTTAATGGTCTTGTTTGATCTGTTCCTTCCACTGATCCTCAAGGTTTGTCCCTTGCTCTCAGGCTACCAAAGCCATGGAAGGCAGCTACTTAGCTTCACCACTTGGGCTCTATCTGTGCATCAACTGTGTTCATCTACCATTCTGCAGCTACTCACAGTTCATCCAACAGCTCTGGTTTTGTTTTTCCTATTCAGATGCCTAGTAAGAAAGGGCTGGGAAAGTAGGGACTAAGCCTGATCTCCCAGAGTTAATCTGATACTACTGTCAAGGTAGAGCAAAGCAAGAAATATTTCTCTGCTATAACAGAACAGAGAAATGTCCCTAGAGATCCTGGCTATCTAAAGATCACTGCAAAAATGATTTGCCCTTCAGTGACAATCTACACAGAGAAAAACATTCTGTGGAAGAGCTGCAAGGGGAGAGGGGAGACCTCATGGCTCTACACAACTACCTAAAAGGACATTGTAGAGAAGTTGGTGCTGGTCTCTTCTCAGGGTAATTAGTGATAGAACAAGAGGGAAAGGCCTCAAGCTGCCACTGGGGAGGTTCAGACTGAACATTAGGAAAGCTTTTTTCAGGGCAAGAGTTGCCCAGGCATTGGAATGTGCTGCCCAGGGAGGTGGTGGAGTCCCCAAGCCTGGCTGTGTTTGCAGGTGGTTTGGCTGTGGTGCTTGGGGCTCTGGTTTAGGGGTGAGCCTTGTAGAGTAGGGTTCTGGGTTGGCCTTGGTGATCCTGAGGCTCTTTTCCAACCTGAATGTTTCTGTGATTCTGTAAGAGCAGGTGCAAGGACTTAAGCACAGGCACCCAGGCCCTTCCAAAGGCCTGGACAACTTTAGGGAATTGAGCTAGCTAAGAAGATAGCTGGGTGTCCCTGGAAAGAAGTTCTGTGACCCACAGAGATTGAGAGTCCTGGGGCTGTTTAGTCTGGAGAGGAGGGGACTGAGAGGGGATCTGATCAATGTCATCAATAGCTGAGGGCTGGGGGTCAGGAAGGAAGGGACAGGGACAGCCTCTGCTCACTTGTGCCCTGGGACAAGGGGCAATGGATGGAAACTTCAGCACAGGAGGTTCCATCTCAGCATGAGGAAGAACTTCTTCACTGTCAGGGTCCTAGAGCACTGGAACAGGCTGCCCAGAGGGGTTGTGGAGTCTCCTTCTCTGGAGCCTTTCCAGCCCTGTCTGGATGTGTTGCTGTGTGACCTGTGCTAGATCCTGCTCTGGCAGGGGATTGGGCTCAAAAATCTCTAGAGGTCCCTTCCAACCCCTGACATCCTGTGAGCCTGTGAGGTGCAGTGGGCAGTTCTGCTGAAACAGCCTTGATGATTAATCTGCTTCTGCCAAGCTGAGTGCTGAGGCCCTGGAGTATGAGTCACAGAAGTCCAGGGGAAAGCCTTCATACATGTTTTCCCACTGAATCAAGGAAAGAGCTCTCAGACATGTTTTCCACTCTTAGAGCTGCAGTGAGAAATGCCAAGAAAGTGGAATTTGGCACTCTGGAACTGAGATGCCAGACAATTGAGGTGCCGTGAGCTCCCTTTTCATACTCACCTCTGAATTTCTCCACTTTGCCCCTTATATTGTTTATCTCCTGGTAGCAGCATATTCTTTGTCTTCTTCTCCCCTCCATGTCAGTGCTGCTTTTCAGATTTTGTTCATATTTCCATAGTAGATTTAATGTATATTCTCTTTAATATGTACTCTTTGATAGATGTGCTCCCCTGGTATATTTAATATATATACTCTTTAATACATGTACTTCCAGAGTATGCTTAATATATGTACCAGTTTCATACCCAGAGCTTGCAAACTCTTCTGCAAATACTCTTCCCTGCCCTAATTTCTGGTAAGTACATGTGAAAATATTTGTAGAATTTAGAATAGAATAGAATTAACCAGCTTGGGAAAGACCTTTGAGATCACCCAGTCCAACCTATCACCCAGCACCATCTCATCAACTAAACCATGGCACTAAATGCCTCATCCAGGCTCTTCTTAAACACCTCCAGGGATGGTGACTCCACCACCTCCCTGGGCAGCACATTCCAATGGCCAATCTCTCTTTCTGGGAAGAATTTCTTCCTCACTGCCACCCTAAACCTCCCCTGGCCCAGCTTGAGACTGTGTCCTCTTGTTCTGGTGCTGGTTGCGTGGGAGAAGAGACCAACCCCCACCTGGCTACAACCTCCCTTCAGGGAGTTGTAGACAGCAAGAAGGTCTCCCCTGAGCCTTCTCTTCTCCAGGCTAAGCAATCCCAGCTCCCTCAGCCTCTCCTCACAGGGCTGTGCTCCAGACCCCTCCCCAGCTTTGTTGCCCTTCTCTGGACACATTCAAGTGTCTCAATGTCCTTCTTAAATTGAGGAGCCCAGAACTGGAACAGGACTCAAGGTGTGAGTCTGCCCTGCTGAGCACAGGGCAGAATGACTTCCTTGCTCCTGCTGGCCACACTGTTCCTGATGCAGGCCAGGATGCCATTGGCCTTCTTGGCCACCTGGGCACACTGCTGGCTCATGTTCAGCCTACTATCAACCAGTACCCCCAGGTCCCTTTCTGCCTGGCTGCTCTCCAGCCACTCTGTCCCCAGCCTGTAGCACTGCATGGGGTTGTTGTGGCCAATGTGTAGAACCCAGCACAGTTCAATCTCATGCCCCTGGACTCTGCCCATCTGTCCAGCCTGGCAAGCTCCCCCCTGCAGAGCTCTCCTACCCTCTAACAGATCAACTCCTGCTCCCAGCTTGGTGTCATCTGCAAATTTCCTGATGATGGACTCAACCCCCTCATCCAGATCATCAATAAAGATATTGAACAGGATGGGGCCCAGCACTGATCTCTGGGGCACACCACTGGTGCCTGGCTGCCAGCCGGCTGTGGCACCATTCACCACCACTCTCTGGGCTCAGCCTCCAGCCAGTTCCTAACCCAGCATGGAGTGCTCCTGTCTAAGCCACAGGCTAAAGCAGCACATAGCAAGAGGGTTAATTCATGTTTTAAAGGTCTTTTAATAGCCAGGTATTTCACACTCTGTTCTTCTATTGTAGAGTTTTGGTACTTCATAGGTTCCACCTGGAAGCCACCTAGTACTGGTGGGTCCTGACCATGGCAGGGGGGTTGGATCCAGGGGATCTTTAAGGTTCCTCCCAACCCAAAGCATTCTATGATTCTATGGTTTCCAGTATGGGACATGTTTTAGCCTGAGGAGGACTCTGATGGCTCCAGCTGCACTAGAGAAACTTGAACAAGGCAGGTTGTTCTTGTCTGTGATTTGGTTTGGTTACCAGAATAGTTTGGTTATTTTTAAACTAAATATGAAACAGGAAAAGGAAGAGGAGTCCCCACCCCAGCTGCCATGTAAATTGAAACCTCTGAATCAGCTGGACAGATCAGGATAGAATCCACACTCCTTATGATCATACAATCATAGAATGGTCTGGGTTGGAAGAGACCTCTGGAGGTCATCCAGTGCAACCCCCTCTGCAGTCATCAGGGACATCCTCAGCTAGATCAGGTTGCCTAGAGACCTGTTCAGCTTCACCTTGAATACCTCCAGGGACAGGCCCCCAACCACCTCCCTGGGCAACCTGTTCCAGTGTTCCACCACCCTCATGGTAAACAACTTGTTCCTAACATCCAATCTGAATCTGCTCTTCTCTAGTTTGAAGCCATTGCCCCTTGTCCTGTCCCTGCAGGCCCTTGCAAACAGTCTCTCTGCAGCCTTCTTGTAGCCCCCTTCAGGTACTGGCAGGCTGCTATTAGGTCTCCCTGGAGCCTCCTCTTCCCCCAAGCTGAACACCCCCAGCTCCCTCAGCCTGTCCTCGTAGCAGAGCTGCTCCAACCCCCTGATCTTTTTCGTGGTCCTCCTCTGGACCCTCTGCATCAGGTCCATGTCCTTCCTGTATTGAGGGCTCCAGAGTTGGACTCAGTATTCCAGGTGAGGTCTCACTAGAGCAAAGTGGCAGAATCACCTCTCTGGATGTGCTGGCCACACATCTTCACATGATGAAGGCAAGGATTGGAGAGAGAGAGGGGGGAAATATTAATCCAAACGGTAGATGAATTTCGGAAGGACGAATGCTTGTTTTTCAGACACTTCCCTGGCTTCATTAGCTGGCTTGACAGACTACTGCTTGCAAGCGTTCAGCCTCAGACCATGCTGTTTTGTTGGTGGCTGTGCCATCTGGTGGAGGAAAAGGATTTTTCCATCCACAACCTGCAAAGAGGGCAGCGAGGAAGCTCGTACAAATCCCTTGGTGTCACTGCAAATGCAGGACACAAACTAAGCTCTGGCTGCTTATGAGCAAGCCGTGAAAAATGCAGCTCTGTGCCTCGCTTGGTTCGACTGAGGTGGTGATAGCTCAGTTATCTCTTGCCCCCAGAGAAAGCAAATGCATGGGCTCAGGGTCCATCTTAGCATCTTAGTTTAGCTCAGCCCTGTCATTTCAAACCAATCTTTTCAGCTGTGGTAGCTTTGAGTCTGTGCATTTTTTTCTTGGCAGTGTGTTCTGCCTTTCCCTGGTACCTGGAGAGACATGCAGGTACTGAGGCTTTTGACTTAGGGCCCATCTTACTGATCTTAACACCATGTTGTTCAGATATGAGCCAAGGCCAGAGGGCCAGCATGGTAGAACACCTTGAGGGAAATAAAGGATGGAAGTGGGGGGAAATCCCCAATCCACCATTGTGGGGCTGTAAGATACTGCTACATCATGACTGGGACGTCAGGAGGACATTTCTGGAAGCAGTATTGGATGGACTCTGCCACCTTGCATGGTTAGGTGATGCAGCTGAGCCCATCAGATGTCTCACTGCTGCCCAGCAAATCTCTCACTGAAAGAATGTCCTGAGACCATCTAATGCCCTACTTAAACAATGCCAGGAGCTGTGCATTCCCAGCCAAGTGTTCTTTTGAACTGCCTCTGGCTCCTTTGGCAGCAGATTTAGCTGCTCCAAGAGAGGATATTTACTTTGATTTGTCAGCTTGCTTTATCATGCGTTTGCATTAGCACATGAGACTGTCACAAGAAAAGCAGGAGGAACACACAGCTGGAAGCAGAGAATTGGAGGTGGAAATGGGGAGAGCATTCCTTCTGAAGGCCAGCAGCCATTCAGTGCTCCTTCCCTTATCGCCTAGCCACACCCTGAATGCTCTGCCTGATTACCTGAGCTATCAGTGGCCTGGGCTGATAAGCCCCTGCAGTATCTCCTGCCATAGAACTGGGTCCAAATTCCTAGGAGTTTCTCTCAGGTGTGACTAAGGGAGCAGTAAAGAGTTACTGATAGTTAGCTAGCCCTAGCCAGCTTTTTGGAGCTGAAAGCTCTCTTTGCAAGATGAATTGGGTTGATTGTATCATAGTATCAGTCAGGGTTGGAAGGGACCACAAGGATCATCCAGTTCCAACCCCCCTGCCATGGGCAGGGACACCCTGCACTAGATCAGGCTGCCCACAGCCTCATCCAGCCTGGGCTTAAACACCTCCAGGAATGGGGCCTCAACCACCTCCCTGGACAACCCATTCCAGGCCTTCACCACTCTCATGGTGAAGAACTTCCTCCTCACCTCCAGCCTGAATCTCCCCACCTCCAGCTTCATTCCATTCCCCCAGTCCTATCACTCCCTGATAGCCTGAGAAGTCCCTCCCCAGCCTTCCTGTAGAGCCCCTTCAGATACTGGAAGGCCACAATTAGGTCACCTCAGAGCCTTCTCTTCTCCAGACTGAACAGCCCCAACTCCTTCAGTCTGTCCTCACAGGAGAGGTGCTCCAGCCCTCTGATTATCCTCGTGGCCCTTCTCTGGACACCTTCCAGTACGTCCATATCCCTCTTGTAATAGGGGCTCCAGAACTGGAGGCAGTACTCCAGGTGGGGTCTCACCAGAGCTGAGTAGAGGGGGAGAATCCCCTCCCTTGACCTGCTGGCCACACTTCTCCTGATGCAGCCCAGGCTCTGATTGCTTTCCGGGCTGCAAGTGCACATTGAGAGCTCCTGTTGAGCTTCTCCTCCCCCAGCACCCCCAAGTCTCTCTCCTCAGGGCTGCTCCCCAGCCAGTCACTGCCCAGCCTGGATTTGTGCCTGGGATTGCCTCGACCCAGATGCAGGACCCTGCACTTGGTCTTGTTGAAGCTCATGAGGTTGGCTTGTGCCCACCTCTCCAGCCTGTCCAGGTCCCTCTGGATGGCATCCCTTCCCTCCAGCGTGTCTGCTGCACCACACAGCTTGGTGTCATCAGCAACCTTGCTGAGGGTGCACTCAATGCCACTGTCCATGTCACCCACAAAGATGTTGAACAAGCCTGGTCCCAGGACTGATCCCTGAGGGACTCTGCTTGTCACTGGCCTCCACTGGGACATGGACCCATTGACAGCCACTCTTTGGGTGCGGCCATCAAGCCAGTTCCTTATCCATCTGGTGGTCCATCCATCAAACCCGTGTGTCACCAGCTTGGAGACCAGGATGTGGTGTGGGACAGTGTCAAAGGCTTTGCTCAGGTCCAGGTAAACGACATCAGTTGCTCGCCCCTCATCTATTAATGCTGTCACTTGTTCATAGAAGGCCACCAGGTTTGTCAGGCAGGATTTGCCCTTGGCAAAGCCATGCTGACTGCTCCCAATCACCTCTTCACTACTCTTCTGAGTCAGTAGTGCCTCCAGGAGGATCTGCTCCATGATCTTTCCGGGCACAGAGGTGAGACTGCCTGGCCTGTAGTTCCCTGGTTCCTCCTTCTTACCCTTTTTGCAGATGGGAGCAATGTTTGCCCTTTTCCAATCTGTGGGGACTTCCCCAGTCTGCCATGACTTTTGGAATAGAATAGAGAGGGGCTTAGCAACCTCATCTGCCAGCTCTCTCAGCACCCGTGGGTGTATCCCGTCGGGTCCCATGGACTTGAACACTTTCAGGTTCTTCAGGTGATCACCAACCTGAGCTTCACTTATGAAGGGCAGTTCTTCCTCCCCATCCCTGGCATCGTCTGCCATGACTCCAGGAGTGTGGCTGGAGGCCCTTGCAGTGAAGACTGAGGTAAAGAAGTTATTGAGTACCTCAGCCTTTCCCACATCACTTGTGACCAATTCACCAGTTTCCTTTCTGAGGGGGCCCACACCTTCCCTACTCTTCTTCATGCCATTAATATACCTGTAGAAGTTCTTAGTGCTCCCTTTAACCTCCCTGGCTAGATTCAATTCCAACTCTGCTTTGGCCTTCCTAACCAGGCCTCCTGCTGCTTGGGCAGCTTCCTTATATACCCCCTGTTCTAGCTGTCCTTCCCTCCACTTCCTGGAGGGCAAGTCTCAGCTGTGTGTTTTGCACTCCACTTGGGCAAGACACTGAGGGGATTTCCTTTATGACAGCACATACACACATTTTAATCTGGCAACTTCTTGATGAACTGAGAAATGAGACCCTCTTTCATCTTGTGGCTAGTCTTTCTATCAGAATCACAGAAATACCTCTGGAAAATACCTCTGAGCTCACCAAGCCCAGCCTATGACCTAACATCACCACATCAGCTAAACCATGCCACCCAGTGCCACATCCAATCTTTTCTTAAACACCTCCAGGGATGGTGACTCCACCACCTCCCTGGGCAGCCCATCCCAGTCTCTAATTCCCCTTTCCATCAGGAAGTGCTTCCTGATATCCAACCTAACCCTCCCCTGGCACAGCTTCAGGCCATGCCCTCTCCTCTTGTCACAAGTTGCCTGGCACAAGAGCCTGACCCCCACCTGACTACAGCTTCCCTTCAGGTACTTGTAGAGTTTGATAAGGTCCCCCCTGAGCCTCCTCTTCTCCAGGCTGAACCCCCCCAGCTCCCTCAGCCTCTCCTCATCACTTTCCCTCCAGTCCCTTCCCCAGGCTGGTTGCTCTCCTCTGGACCTGCTCCAGCACCTCAAGATCTCTCTTGCAGGGAGGGCCCAGAGCTGCACACAGTGCTGCAGGTGAGGCCTAACCAGTGCCCAGCACAGGGCAGAATTCCACCCCTAGCCCTGCTGGCCACACTATTCCTGATCCAAGCCAAGATGACACTGGCCTTCCATGCCCCCTGGGCACACTGCTGGCTCATGTTCAGCTGCTGTCAACCAGTACCCCCAGGTCCCTCTCTGCCAGGCTGCTCTCCAGCCACTCATTCCCCAGTCTCTAGCCTGCATGGGCTTATTGTGGCCAAGGTGCAGGACCCTGTATTGGCCTTGTTGAATCTCATCCCATCGGCCTCAGCCTATCGACCCAGCTTTCAAAGCTTTTCTCCCTACACAGTTCCAAAGTTCTGATCTTGATGGCCCTTTGCCTACTAGCAGGAATGATTTGCTCTTGTTATTACAGCTTTGGTGAAGCTGCTCTGGCAAATAAAGTTGCTCCAGCTCAAGCAGTCACTTCCCTCTACTGTTGGCACTTTCTCAGCAGAAGTGACTGCCCTTGCAACACAGTAGGTCAGAGGGATTATTGCCCACATCTCAGTGAGTTCAGTTCACATTCTGGCAGGTTAAACTCTTACTCAAATAAGAGAGACCATGACATGAGCACACATTCCTCTATGCTGAGACAGATGGGAAAGAGCCATTGTCTCTAGAAGAGAAGTTTCAAGTAGCTGGGGAGCAGCACTGTCTCCCATGATTGTCAGTGTGCACACATGGAATAAGAATTAAATGTTCTTTCAGTCCATGTAACCATACAATTATTTTGTATTAGAAAGGCTGTGAGTAGTAGGTCAAAGAGGTTCTCTTCCCCCTCTACTCTGCCCTCTGCCCTGGTGAGGCCACATCTGGAATATTGTGTCTAGTTCTGGGCCCCTCAGATCAAGAGGGATCTCAGGGAACTGCTTGAGAGAGTCCAGTGCAGAGCCACAAAGATGGTGAAGGGAGTGGAAGATCTTCCTTATGAGGAGAGCCTGAGGGAGCTGAGGGCTCTGTAGCTTGGAGAGGAGGAGCCTGAGAGGTGACCTCAGTCATGTTGCTAAAGATGTGCAGGGTGAGTGCCCAGAGGCTGGAGCCAGGCTCTGCTGGGTGATGCCCATTGCCAGCACAAGGGGCAGTGGTGGAAGCTGAGGCAGAGGAAGTTCCATGGAAAGAGGAAGAAAATGTTTTCCCTGTGAGTGTGACAGAGCCCTGGGACAGGCTGCCCAGCGGGGTTGTGGAGTCTCCCTCTCTGGAGGTATTCAAGACCCACCTGGATGTGTTGCTGTGTGATCTGCTCTAGGTGCTGCTGCTGCTCTGGCAGGGGGGTTGGACTGGATGAGCTTTAGAGGTGCCTTCCAGCCCCTAACATTCTGTACTTCTGGGGTTTTACACAAGACCAAAAATATGACTGCAGCAAACCCAGGGAAACTTGATGCTGTTTATTTGCCCTGTGCTTTCTATATGCATATCAGCTCCCCTGGTTCACTAGGTTTTGGTTCCAGTGTTCAGTGCAAACAATGCCTCTTTTGAGCCCAGTGTCTCTGGCTGCTGCTTCTGCTACATCCAAATGCTGTCAAGCCACTGTAGCAGAAAGGTCTTTCCAGAAGTCTGTTTCATTTCAGTCAGTCCTAGCCCCAAAAATCCTGTTAGTCAATAAGGAGAATACTTAACTATAAAATATTTAAATCCTGGCTTGCTTGGGAACAAGTAACCCATCAGCAAATTACCCTGCCTTTAAAAATAGCATCCCAGTGAGTTCTGATTTCTCTGAATTATTCTAGGCTCTCAAATGGGTAAAAGCTGTCTTCACAGCAGCAGAAACAGCTGATGTAGCACAGACTGGTTCAGCTAAATAGAGCACAGTGAAAAATAGTCCCCACATATGAACCTGCCAAAGATCTTCCTGTTACACAGGGGACAAGATGAATGGAAAGCTGCTAGTTGACAGGAGGCTGTAGAGGCAGGCAACAAGCCACCGAGGCTCAGAGCCTGCTAGTCTCCCAAAGACTTCAAGACCACTTATCCACACATAAAGGTGCTGTGGAGTGCTTTAGGAGCTCTTTGAGGGCTTCTGGCTGAGGGGTTAGGAGCTGTACATCAAAACAGGGCTTTTCACCACATCATTGCTGTGGGAAACCTTCTCCTTCAGAGCCTGAGGCTGGACATCACAGTATCGCAAAACATTAGAGGTTGGAAGGGACCTCCAGAGATCATCCAGTCCAACCACCCCTGCCAGAGCAGCATCACCCAGGGTAGTCCAAACAGGAATGCATCCAGGTGGGGTTTGGAATTCTCCAGAGGAGATTCCACAACCTCTCTGGGCAGCCTGCTCCAGGGCTCTGGCACCCTCACTGCAAAGAAGTTTCTCCTCATGTTGAGCTGAAACCTTCTATGTTTAAGTTTGTCTCCATTGTTCATTGGCTTATTGCTCTGCACCACTGAAGAAAGCTTGGCCCCCTCCACTTGCCACCCACCCCTCAGATATTGGTAGACATTGATCAGATCCCCTCTCAGCCTTCTCTTCTCCAGTCTAAACAGCCCCAGGGCTCTCAGTCTCTCTTCACAGGGGAGATGCTCAAGTCCCCTAAGCAGCATCCTGGCTCTCCCTTGGCCTCTCTCCAGCAGGTCTCTGTCTATCCTGAAACTGGGGAGCCCAGAACTGGACAGAGGATTGCAGCTGTGGTCTCAGCAGGGCAGAGTAGAGGGGGAGAAGAACCTCCCTAGCCCTGCTGGCCACACTTTTCTTGCTGCACCCTGGGATCCCATTGGACATGTGGACATTACATCTGGACAACTGACAGAGGTGCCTCCCCCCCCTGCCGCTTACCTCAGGCCTGCCATGTGATGTCACTCTTCTCCCTTGTCCCAGCACTGAAAGGTGCCCACCGGCATCAACTGCTTGTCTGAAGCAGTCCTGGCTGTTCTGCCTAGCAGGGGGGCAGCTCAGAAGCAAGTGCCCAAGCTGTGTCCACGGCAAGAAGCCTTTCTTTTTCTTGTTTTCTTTCACCTCCTTAGCCGAAGAGGTGAAAGTTCCAAGGGAGCCTTGGCCTCCCTTGTTGCATCTCTACATACTCTGACAGCATCACAGGGCTACAAGGATGCTGAAGGGACTGGAGCACTGCCTGATGAGGAAAGGCTGACAGCCCTGGGGGTGTTTAGTCTGGGGAGGAGAAGACTGAGAGGGGATCTGATCAATGTCTATCAATATCTGAGGGCTCAGTGTCAGGAAACAAGGGACAGGGACAGCCTCTGCTCACTTGTGCCCTGGGATAGGACAAGGGGCAATGGATGGAAACTACAGCACAGGAAGTTCCACCTCATGAAGAAGAACTTCTTAACTGTAAGGGTGACAGAGCACTGGAACAGACTGTCCAGAGAGGTTGTGGAGTCTCTTTCTCTGGAGACTTTCCAGACCCATCTGGATGTGTTCCTGTGTGACCTGTGCTGGATTCTATGGTCCTGCTCTGGCAGGGGGAGGCTGAGGGCTTGAAGATCTGTGGAGATCCCTTCCAACACCTAATGTCCTATGATCCCTGATTCAGGTTAACCTGACTCCTGTTTTGTAAGCATTGAATGTCTGCCTGGATTGGAAGGCAGTCGAGAGACTCTAGGTGAAAAAAAACCAAACCCCAACACTGAGGTTAATGTTTCTGTGAGCAGCAAATGCAATTCCTGTCTGAATTCCAGAATTCCCTAAAACATTGCATAACTCTACTTTCTACAGAAAGGGCAGGCCTGTAGAGGAAAGGGAGCTTGCCTGGGAGCTTGCTAAAGGGAAACTGACAAGGGCTAAACTTGGGAAAGATTAGCAACTGCCTCACAACTAAAACAATGCACAGGATCCCATTTCCCCTTTCTTTCCTTCTTCTTGTACCTCTGTACAGCTCTGCCCCTTTGGGCTGGATTCCCTGCAGCAGGGCTGACTGGACGCTGCACTGCCATGAGACTGCTACAGTTTGGAGGGGGAGCTTCAGCCTAGTCCCTGACTGAAAATAAATTACCGTTGGATACAAAAGAAAAATACTGCTGAGGTCTGTATAGTTCATTGGCTTGCTAATGGGGATAGAGAGTAGAGGCATAAACAGTTCTCTCCCTTTTCTTCTGCTCTTGTTTCTGCCTGCAGCTGCTGAGGGACTTTATGGGGTGTCAGGGAGTGACAGGATTAGGGGGAATGGAAAACAACTAGAAATGGGTAGATTTGGATTGGATGTTAGGAAGAAGTTCTTCCCCATGAGGCTGGTGAGACACTGGAACAGGTTGCCCAGAGAAGCCTCATCTGTTGGAGGTTTTGAAGTCCAAGCTGGATGTAGTTCTAAGCAACCTGCTGTAGTGTGAGGTGTCCCTGCCCATGGCAGGGGGGTTGGAACTGGATGATCCTCGAGGTGCCTTCCAGCCCTGACAACTCTATGAGTCTATAACTTTCCTCTCCCTCTCTCGTGGCCTTGCCAGGGTAGCTCTGTTTTGACTACTATGTGAGGTAAGAGGAAAGAGGGAGAGAGTGGTGGAGGAGAACAGGTCCCCTGGATCTGTCCAGGGGGTCCAAGGAGTTTCTGTGTTGTTTATAAATTGTAAATATATATATATATTTATATATATAACATACATGTGTACTGTATTGTGTCAGTGTATTGTACATGTATTGTATATTTTGTACATGTTCATTGCAATTCCTATCTCCAGAGTTTAGTCTGCTTGTAAATGGAGCTTCATTTGCTTCAGTCCCAAACTGAGCCCAGTCTGGCAAGCTTGAAAAAAAAGTATTTTATTTTGTTTTATTATTGTCATTTTATTTCAGTTCTCTCAAATCAGCTGGGGGGGAACTTCAACCCACCACAAAGATGAAGGAGCACATTCTGCTCCCCAGGGCCCATTAGACCTTTTGGCTCCTGGAAGAATCATAGAATCAATAAGGTTGGAAAAGACCTCAGAGATCAAGTCCAACCTGTTACCTAATACCTCCTGACAACTAAACCATGGCTCCAAGTGCCACTTCCAAGCCTTTTTTTGAGCACCTCCAGGAATGGGGACTCCAGCACCTCCCTGGGCAGCACATTCTAATGGCCAGTCTCTCTTTTTGGGAAGAACTTTCTCCTCACCTTGAGCCTAAACTTCCCCTGGCACAGCTTGAGACTCTGTCCTCCTGTTGCTGGATGCCTGGGAGAAGAGACCAACCCCCACCTGGCTACAACCCCCTTCAGGTAGTTGTAGAGAGCAAGGTCTCCCCTGAGCCTCCTCTTCTCCAGGCTAAGCAACCCCAGCTCCCTCAGCCTCTCCTCACAGGGCTGTGCTCCAGACCCCTCCCCAGTCTCGTTGCCCTTCTCTGGACATGTTCAAGAGTCTCAATGTCCTTCTTAAACTGAGGGGTCCAGAACTGGACACAGGACTCAAGGTGTGGCCTAACCAGTGCTGAGCACAGGGCAGAATGACTTCCCTGCTCCTGCTGGCCACACTGCTCCTGATGCAGGCCACAAGACAGAGGCATGACCCAAAGTGAGTGAGATGAAAGCAGCAGCTTGAGCAAGCCGAGCTCCCCGGGCAGAGGGGATATGTTTTCATTGGACTGATACAGCTGAAAAAAAAAAAAAGCAGCCCAGCTTCCAGGAACACAAACCCTCCTTCACTCAGCCCTGCATCCCTGGGCGAAGGGGAGGCAGAACAATACCTCCCTTCTCTCAGGAAGGTTAATCATCGCCGTGGGACGAGTCTGGCACAGATTTTAGACGCTGTGAATGCAGCTGGCTTTTTTTTTTAATGGCATTTATATTCATTTTTTAAATATTATTGAGTCAATTTAACTTTGCTATCTATCTACTGCAGCAGAGCACTAGTGAATACTGTTCAGCTCTTGCATTCTTTGCAATACCTGCCTGGAGAGAAACCTGCACCTCTCCCCACTTAGCACAGGTCTTTCTGGCAGGATGTCTCTGTCTTTTAGGAGTTCTCATCACCCAAGATTGGGTCAGTTTTTCACTTGATGTTCTTAACCTTCTGTGGCTGACATCTCAATCATCTCTGCAGCAATTGAGCCATCAAATGGAAGCATATAATCACAGAATTTTTAGGGTTGGAAAGGACCTCAAGGAGCATCTAGCTCCAACCCCCTCCTGCCATGGCCAGGGACACCTCACACTACAGCAGATTGCTCACAGCCACATCCAGCCTGGCCTGAAAAACCTCTGGGGATGAGGCTTCCACCACCTCCCTGAGCAACCTGTGCCAGTGTCTCACCACCCTCATGGGGAACAACTTCTTCGTAACAGCCAATCTGAATCTGCCCTGCTCTAGCTTGGATCCATTCCCCCTAGTCCTATCACTACCTCACACCCTAAAACATCCCTCCCCAGCTTTCTTGTAGCTCCCTTCAGCTACTGGAAGGCCACAATAAGATGTCCTCAAAGCCTTCTCTTCTCCAGACTGAACCACCCCAACTCTCTCAGTCTGTCTCCATACCAGAGCAGCTCCAGCCCTCTGCTCATCCTCTGGACATGTTCCAGTACCTCCAGATCTTGTAATAGGGGCTCCAGAGCTGGACACAGTGCTCCAGGTGGGGTCTCACCAGAGTGGAGTAAAGGGAGAGAATCACCTCCCTTGACCTGCTGGCTGTGCTTCTCTTGGCTGAGACTGTAAGCAACAAACTTTTGTGCATCTGCCTGATTGTGGAGAAACAAACAGAAAGAGCTGCATCTTTACAGTCTGAAGAGTGAAATTCTTCACCTGTTCAATCTGCAATCCAAACTCTGCTGCTTTTAAAATCCAGGTAAGAAAACAACTATGTAACTAGGAGCAAAAGAGGCATCTGCAGAGAAAAACTGCATTATGCCAGGTGATTTGACTGGGCTGTTCTGTGAGTTCTTCATGCTTGTTGTGAAAAGCCAGACAAAGCTCTCTCACCCATCAGGGTGAGTCCTCTTCTCCTTTCCTAAGCACGTTGGTGAATTTCAGGCCTGATGTTTCTCAACAGGTTAAGAGTATGCCAGGGTTTAGTTGCACAGCATTGCCCAAGAACAAGCCCCATCCCCAGCAGTCCAACTGCCTAGATGTACAAATCCAGTTACTAAATCCATTACTTCTTGACAGATACTGCAGATGTGACAAACTAGACATGGCTTAGACATTAGCTGTACCCCAAAATGTTGTAAGAGACTCTTCTGAAGCTCCTATTACAAAAATGACATTTTTTAACCTTAAAACTTAACCAGCAGTGACTACACCACTAGGTATTTAAAAAAAAAAACCTTAATAAAAACTATGGACATCCCAAACAAGGCTCTAAAGTTCCTTTAGCCTTGGGCCATCAATCATGTCACAAAATGAGACAGAGAGGGGACACATTCCTGCTGAATTGCAGCTCTGTCTTGAAGGTACACAGACCTCCTTTTCATACCTGTAACAGCAGTAAACCACTCTCCTTCAACCTCGAGCCTGAGAGAGCAGCTGATCATCCACCAGCAGGAAAACTCCCCTGGCACAGTGCCCACAGAGCCTGCAAGAATTTAGCAAGCTTTACAAAACTGCCTGGTGAGGCTGCATCTGGAATATTGTGTCCAGTTCTGGGCCCTCAGTTCAAGAAGGGAACTGCTTGAGCGAGTCCAGCACAGAGCCACAAAAATGATGAAGGGAGTGGAACATTTTCCTTGTGAGGAGAGCCTGAGGGAGCTGAGGGCTCTGGAGCTTGGAGAGGAGGAGACTGAGAGGTGACCTCATTCATGTTTACAAAGATGTGCAGGGTGAGTGCCCAGAGGCTGGAGCCAGGCTCTGCTGGGTGGTGCCCAATAACAGCACAAGGGGCAGTGGTGGAAGCTGAGGCAGAGGAAGTTCCATGGAAACAGGAAGAATTATTTCCTTGTGAGGGTGACAGAGCACTGGAAGAGGCTGCCCGGGGGGGTTGTGGAGTCTCCCTCCCTGGAGATATTCAGGACCTGCCTGGATGTGTTCCTGTGTGATCTGCTCTAGGTGCTCCTGCTCTGGCAGGAAGGTTGGACTGGATGAGCTTTCAAGGTGCCTTCCAGCCCCTAAAATTCTATGATTCTGTGAAAACCAGGCAGTGGGTTATCAAAGTTAAAGGTAAGACAAAGCTTTGAACTGAGTATCTCCTAAGGAATACTTCCTGTTGCTTTGGGGAAAATGAAGAGACCTTCTGTATGTTGGTCTGTAGTATTTACAGAGACAAGGCTGGCAAAGATAACTTACTGCCAGTCACTCATATTTTAACCAGAATAACCTGGATCTGCTCTCATTTTCAAATGCCCCCCTGGTATCTAAGCTAGTTTCTTTTCCACTGGAACTACATCGATGGCAGCTTTGAAAAGAAAAGGCTGCTACTATATGGTAGCTTTGAAAAGAAAAGAATGCTCCTAAAAGCAGCAAACCACTCAATAGCAGAACAGGACCAAGGTCCATCTTGTTACCATGGCTTAGTCATGTTCATTCTGAGACTTCTTGGGCTCCCTTAATGGTTATTAACTTAAAGAATTCATCTAAGCATACTTCAGTCTTGATATTTTTCTTGTTTTTAAAAAAGTATTATGGCCTCCACAGTTGTTCTGCCTCTGTGCTGAATGTGATAGCCTAAACATATTGAGGATGCAGGGATGCCTGTGCTTTTATTTTCTGCTTCCCTGTCTTCACAGTTCATGACAGTCAGAGAAATCAAGTGAACTTTAGGAAGCACTTTAAAGGAAACATTAGGAAATGTTTTAAGACCTAGGACTCAAGGATGGTAAAAAAAAAAATAGTATGTGGCCTATGAAGTAAAATGAAGAGCAGAAAGCAAACAGCAGGGTTTGTGCAGTGTGGCTCCAACTGTGACAGCACAGAGAGAGTGATGACTGCATCATGTTAAAGATACCAACCCTCTGATGTCTCTTTCAGGAAAGCCAAAAGGGAAGAACTCCACATAATGAGCAGGAAAACATACTGAAGTGAGCAGTAAAAACCAGACTAGGCAAGTTTCACAGCAGGTAAGGATCAGTCATTTTTATAAGGCTCCAATTTTTACCTCAGGATTTAGAAAGTTCCCTCATTTGTATCAGGAGTTCAGCCCTGAAACATGCAAATATTTATATGGAAGCAATTCAAGTGGCACTGTTTGGTCTTAGCACATCTAGACCTCCCCCCCCCAAGTGTTGGCAGTTCAAGCAGAAGATGAGAAAAAGACAACTGTTCTCCACAGCAACAAGCAGATGCCAACCCAGTGAGTAAAAATTTATTCCCACCCTACACATGGTACCCAAGGAGATAATACAAAGATCAGTTTGTCCCACCATTCTACAAGCCTCCTGGGTTTCATGTTTGACCCATGTCACAAAAAGATCAAGATACTTTTATTGGTTCAGTACAACAGGTAAATCTCAAAGGGGCAGCTCTTGGAACACATGAAACAGATCACATCATCACTTTAGTGACCTCCACGACTTGCACATTCCAGCAACAGACTGTCTAGAGCAGGACTGTTTTAATGATGCGCTCTACTTGCTCTTGCAGATTTGCCCCTCTCCTGAAGGAGTTTTTTCCCCTTTCAGACATGGTTGGTTTGGTCATTCTACCACTTTAGTCTTTTTCAATTTTCAGGCCTGGTTGTTTTGCTCAATTCTACCACTCAAGTCTTTCTGCACTTTCAGACAGGGTTGTTTTGTTCATCCAACCACTTTAGTCTTTTTACACTTTCAAACATGGTTGCTCTGTTCATCCTGCCATGTTAGTCCTTTTGTATTTTCAGCCATGCTTGGTTTGTTCATCCAACCACTTTAGTCCTTTTCCATTTTCAGACATGGTTGGTTGGTTCAATTCTACCACTTAAGTCTTTTTCCATTTTCAGACATGTTTTTTTGGTTCATTCTACCACTTCAGTCTTTCTGCACTTTCAGACATGGCTGGTTTCTTCATTCTACCACTTTAGTCCTTTTCCACTTTCAGACATGGTTGCTTGGTTCATTCTACCACTTCAGTGTGACATGGCTGGTTTGTTCATCCAACCACTCTAGTCCTTTTCCACTTGGTTTGTTCACTCTAACACTTTAGTCTTTCTGCACTTTCAGACAGGGTTGTTGTGTTCATCCTACCACTTTCTGCACACTGTCTCATCCCAAACATTGCTCTCATTCCCTTGTTTTCTAACTGTGAGAGTCTTTTGTGGGCTGTCACCATTTCAGGAGAACTTGTGCACAGCACAAATTAACACAAACGGCTTTCAAAGTGCAGGTACCAAAGGATATGCATCCAGAGATTGGCTGTCTGAACTTCCAGTAGTCCAGGCTGTATTTTTAAACTAATTATGCAGAATTGTTTATATATATATATATATAAGTATACAAAAGCCACCCAATTACCTCCTTGGACCAGTCCAATGTCTAAGACACAGTTGGTAAAGATGTAAAATTGTTCAGGTATTTCTGACTCTGAAACAATGTAGAGCACTGCAGTGTAAACTTCAGGTGACACAGAGAAAGACCTTTTCTGAAGTGAAGAACTCTCTGACAGAATAAATAATGTACAAGCTTGAGAAGAACTGCATTGTTCCCTGCACAAAGGCTTGCTGCCCAGATTGGGCAAAAGGAAGAGGAACTAAATACCATTTCTGTTGGTGGTTGTATGACATACCTGGGTTCGTTCACATAATTCCCCTCTTGGAATCTGCTAGAGGTAGATGAAGATAAAATCAAACCCCTAACTGTAAGGATTAAGATACTGCAAATAAATTCTAACCCTGCCAATCTAGTGAACATATGTTCTCACCAGATTTCCTGAAAGCAGATTTTTTTTCTCTGTTTTTTTTTAAAGCAGAACAGCACTCAGCTTCCTCCTTCCACATTGTCAAAAAAAATCAGTGCTTGATACTGGCACAAAATAATGCTCAAAGCATTCCTGAATTAGAGCAGAAGCAGGGCCAGCCTCACACTCTTCAGTCACTGATATATTTCCAGAGACTGGCTGCTGAGGAAATGCTGCCTGCCCAGCACTGCCCAGACAGCCCCTGCGGATCCCTCTGAAGGTAACTCCTGGGGGAAGGGGCAGGAGGGAGGGAAGTGAGGCTGAACGCAGGAGGGGGAACCAGGCAACCTTCACGTCCATTACAGATGGTGACCTTCACAAAGATTGCTCCAGAAACATTTTTAGCATGGATGTCTGCATGCAAAGGCTGCAAAATATTTGCTTATTACCACAAAATCAGAGATTTTATTAGGCTCAGGAGTACTTCCAAGAGCTCGTGTAAAGCCCTTGGCTCTGGCATAGCAGTAACGGAAGCTTCTAGAACATGAAGGACTTCATGAATGCCCTGATGGACCAAACCAAAAATTTAAAATAAACTGATGATCTGAGCTCCCTCTCAGATGATCTGAGTTCCTACTCTTCTGTAGCCTGGCCTGTGGCTTCAGGTTTTCCAGTAACTCCTCTAGTTCCTGCCCACCTGTCATTTTATCTACTCCTCTCGTCAGCCAGAATCTATTGATGTGTTGAAGCCAAACATATATAAGAAACAAGATGGAGCTTGGTGACCCTTAAAGCACTCAACAAAATATGCTTCCTCTTCATTGTTCATCAGACCAAAAGGAGGAAGCATCACTACACAGCAGGACATCTGCATGGAGAAGTGCCTCCAAGATGCCTCACAAGGGCAATGATCACAAAGAGAGGATTCCTTTTCTTTCTCTCTGTGCTGTAACTGTAGCCATCAGGATCCCATTTGGTATGCAAAAACCCAAATAATCTAATTGCTGCGGTCCAATTTCCAGGGTGATTTGAAGTGTGCCTTCTTCTCTTGTGAGTTACCATTTCAGTGCAATGGAAATGCCAGGAGGGGCTGAGGTGGCAACCCCCCAAGGACTCCACATACCTCAGTCTGTTTGGTTTAGTTACACAACAATGATCTTGGCAATTAAACCAGGAGTATAGATCCAAATGAGGGAGGCCAATAGGTGCATCCTAGAATCAATGCATATTTAAACACTTGGTTTTCCCTTCACAACATTGTTAATCTCCAGCAGCTTTAGGGACGCTGAACCAATTTGCTCTTGTTGCTTTCCTGCTCACTGAGCTTGAAGTGGGTGTAAGCTAAGATGCCCAACAACGTGCACAGAATCCCAAGGCCTTGATTAAAAGACAGAGGATCCTTAAACAAGAGGCACCCTCCCAGCAGGGTGATGCAGAACTTGAAATGTCCAAACATGTTATACCTGGGGCATCTGTTAAGGATCATAGCAAGTTACCAGTATTACTTTTTTTGTAGGAAGAAAGACTTGAGAGCTTCATTAATGACAATCGAAGCGTGCAAGTGGTATGTGTGGAGTCTCCTTCTCTGGAGACTTTCCAACCCCACCTGGATGCATTCCTGTGTGGACTACCCTGAGTGATCCTGCTTTTGGCAGGGGGGTTGGACTGGATGATCTCTGGAGGTCCCTTCCACCCTCTAACATTCTGTGTCACACTGACTTCTACTTATGCAACTTCCCTGCCTCTCTGCAGCTATGAGTTAACCTTCACCTACAACCTTTCACCCACAGAATGTCACAGACTGCCTGACAATCCAACACTTCCTTAAGGTAGCCAAAGTGTGGGTTAACCTTCTTTGTAGGTATGAAGGCCAGGTCACGGAGTTAACCACCACAATCTGTACAAACCCCAGCCACAGAAACAAAACACACTTAAACATGAAAAGGCTTTTCCCGCTTCATCACTTACGATAAAGCAGGCAGGCAACCAACCAATTTTCCCCTAGCAAGTCAGGCTCTATGAATGCTAAGATAACTCACTGGAAAAGAGGAGAAACAGCAAAGGATACGTGACAGGTGATGTATTCCCAATGATCCAGTAAATGGACAAGTTCACCATAAAGGCTATGATCCCAGACAGCAGTACCATGATCTGTGAATTAATGGACACAAGTCAATCACCTCCCAAGCTTTTGGCCATTGGTAGATACATTCCAGGTTATTATTTTGCTTTTGAAAAGCAAAAGAAAAGATAAGAATCAGGAAAAAAAAAACAACCAAAAAACCAAAACCAAAACATATGGAGAACAAAAATAGAAACAGCCTCAAGTCAGTGCAGGCACAGGGGATGTGCATAAGGAGCTCATGGTATGATGTCCATAAATAGAGATTGATAGAACCATGTGCCTTACGAGGAGAGGCTGAGAGCCCTGGGGCTGGTTAGTCTGGAGAGAAGACTGAGAAGGGATCTGATCAATGTCTATCAATATCTGAGGGCTGGGGGTCAGGAAGGAGATAACAGCCTCTGCTCACTTGTGCCCCGGCACAGGACAAGGGGTAATGGATGTAAACCACAGCACAGGAAGTTCCACCTCCACATGAGGATGAACTTCTTCACTGTGAGAGTGACAGAGCACTGGAACAGGCTGCCCAGAGAGGTTGTGGAGTCTCCTTCTCTGAAGCCTTTGCATCCCTGTCTGGATGTGTTCCTGTGTGACCTGTGCTGAATTCTATGGTCCTGCTCTGGCAGGGGGTTGGACTGGAAGATCTGCAGAGGTCCCTTCCAACCCCTAACATCCTGTGATCCGTTCAGGGAATAGACATGCTTGTTCAGTGACTTGGAAAACCTGGCTGCTCACACACACAGAGGTTATATTCTTTACCTTTCTGACAAAGGTCATGACAAAAACTACTGTGGATAAATACCTGGCTTCTGCTCCAAGAAATGACCCATGGCTGAGCAGCACAAGCAGCAGTGCCAGGAAGATACTTCTGGCTCTCTTTTGGACAGAAGGATAAAGAGAGAAATTCTAACCTTGATGACCATTAACTAGCAATTCTAGAGCGTGACCAATGCTGGCATCTTTCCCCAGACTGGGAACTGAGAGTGTCAAAAGTAAGCAAGCTGAGCTCTTTTCTGAGCAGACAGTGAGAGCTGGAACAAGCACTTACACACTTTTCATTTCATGCACTAGGGGAAGCTTCTGGACTTCGCCAGATTTTCCCTGCTGTTCAGATGCCCTCTGAACAGAAGCAAGAATAAGGAGGTCAATCAACTGGCAGGAAGTGGGGCAGACACCACAAGAAGTTCTCCCTCTTGCACATGCCCCTCTCATCTCATCATGGGCAGTGAGTGCACAACAATCTGCTCACAAAGATGCAGATCCTACTACCAAATGTAACATGAATGATTACTACTTATTTAAAGTCAATAAGAGCCTTACCACAGCAGAAAGTGTCCAGGGACCAAAGATTCCTCCTTCTCCAAAGACTGGCTCAAAGAAGGGTATGATGAACAACAACATAGCCGAGGACATTGGTGCCTGGTAGTACAGCAACTGCATGGAGTTTACCTGCAACTCGTGCTGCTTAGCTCCCACCCACTAAAACCAAGAAAGAAAGCTGTTAAAGGAGCTGTTAAACAGGAGCCCCAAAAAAAATAAGCCGAAGTACTGAGCATAAGCCAAAGTACTGAGCACTACAAACACATGAACAACAGTGCATAAACTGAGCCACAAAAATGATGAAGGGAGTGGAACACCTTCATTAGGAGGAGAGACTGAGGGAGCTGAGGCTCTTTAGCTTGCAGAAGAGACTGAGAGGCGACCTCATTCATGTTTATCAAGATGCAAAGGGTGAGTGCCACGAGGCTGGAGCCAGGCTCTGCTGGGTGATGCCCAATGACAGCACGAGAGGCAATGGGTGGAAATTGAGGCATAGGAAGTTCCATGGAAGCATGAGAGATTTTTTTTCAGTGAGAGGGTGACAGAACACTGGGACAGGCTGCCCAGAGTGGTTGTGGAATCCCCTCTGGAGATACTAAAATCCTGCCTGGATGTGTTCCTCTGTGATCTGCTCTAGGTGCTGCTGCTCTGGCAGGGGGCTTGGACTGGATGAGCTTTTGAGTCCCTTCCAATCCCTAACATTCTGTGATTCTTTGACTCTGTGATAAACAGATTCCTGAGCATCATCTTCTATCTTCACCAAACTGGAACCCAAGTGTTTGTCTTTTGTGAGCATGCAAGCCATGGGAGGAGAAAGTCGTATGTAGGGGCAGTGGCAAAAACTTAAGGTCATAAACCTTCTTTTCCCCATAGCCTGGGGGTAAAGCTTTACACTCCAGGAAGAACAAAGGTAGCAGACCTGGGACGAAAATGCCAGCTCCCTTTTATTTTCCATATTCCAGATCCTGTCTATGATGGAAGTGAGCACCTTGGCCTAAAGAGAGTTCTGCTTTTGCTCTTCTCATTTTGCTCCACACATAAGCTCACAGAACCAGGAAGTGTTTGGCTTTCTTTTGCCAACTGATTCTGTATTTACTGGATTTCGTTTCAGTATTGACTATAACTGACTGCAACTTAAGATTTCCAGTGTAGCATCCTAGTTACCTATGCTTATGAAGATAGATAGAATAGCCAAGGAGATGCAGCTTTAGACTGCACATTTAATACTTCATCAACCACATTAATTGGTGACATGGATTACAGCACATAACCTTGCTAAGCTGCTTGAAAAAAATACACTCAGGCACTATCCTTTCTCCAGTACACACATCAGCACTTCCACGTTTTCATGCAGCATCTCTCTCTTCCTTCTGCCCCAAAACAGGACAGGAGATCATTATTTATCACCTTGCACAGGTCACAGAGCCTCCCTGCTTTTGGAGGCACACAACACCTGTTACAATGACATTAATGACTGAATCGATGAGGACTACCACATCAGCATGACAGGGAAATCTTCATTTGGGAGGCTTTGGCACCATGGTCAAAAATGAACTGCTCAGGAGCTTTTAGTACAAGATTGCAGCAGAAAGGGCTGAGGCAGTCCTTGGTGGTGTCTATTTTCCCAACCACAATGAGCCAGGAAGGTTATGCTGTGGATTAATGCACCCTCTACAAAAACCACCTTAGACATAGTGGAAACTGAAGAAGGATGCTTATAAAATGTAAATGGCTCAAGGACAAACGATGGGGTTAACTGAAGGCCTAGGAAATGTCCTTTCCAGGGAAAGGCTCCAATGCAAGGCACTTGCTTCAGCAAGGAGAAAATCTGAGCTCTCTAGAAACAGAGAGGGTTACTGATAAAGCATTCACCCCTTGAAACCAGGCTCATGACTACGGTAGAGGCAACACGCCGATTTTAGCAGCAAGGACGATGAATTCCTGAAACAATCCACCAGGGCTGTCGTGGATTATTAACAATTTAAAATTATTATATGAAAAATAACAGAGTATGGAGGGTTTGCTGGAAGGCAGGATGCTCTTTAAGGGCGCTCTATGCCCAGGACAGCATCTTGAACCACCGTAACGCTCCCGCCCCCCAGTACCCACCACTTGGTAGAGGGAGGTCACCAAGACGCCCAGGGTGGCGAACACTATCCCGAGGATGCTGAACTTCACGTCGTAGTAGGAGTTAAGGAAAACGCCCAACGTGATGGGGACCTGTGGAGGTGGACCCGAGTTTTAGGATGGCCGTTGCCCTCAGCACTGTCTCAGGGCTGGCGGGTGGAGGATTCTACACTCCCCCCCGGTCCCTGGCCCCCCACCGCCCTTATAAGGGTCGCCCCTCCGCGCTCCCCTCAGCCCCGCCGCTTCCTCACCAGGGTAAGTTTGATGCGGAGAGGGAAGGTCTTTCCGTACGCCAAGCTCTGGATGACCACGATGACCGGCGTGGTCATAGCCTTAGCTAGCTGGTAGGTACCGATGGTGTTGCTCTGCAGGGACAGGTTGGTGAAGACGACGAAGCCGCAGAAGCTGAGGGCCAAGGGCAGCACCTGGGAGGGCTGCAGGCTCTTGGGGGAGAAGGCGCCGAGCGCCTGGCACAGGTAAAGGCCGAGCCAGGTGATGGCGAAGTGCACCAGGGTGAGGCTGAGGTTGGGGAAGCCCAGCCGCACGTACAGCCACTTGTTCAGGAAGACGATGCAGATGGAGGCGGCCAGGTTCACCAGCAGCCCCGCCGCCAGCCGACCCTGCGTCGGCATCCAGCCCATGGCGGCCGGCACGGCCGGGCAGCAGTGGCAGGGACGGCAACGGCACAGGCTGCCCGCCGGCCGCCAGCGCACCGGCCGGGCCGCCGCCGCCGCCTCCTCCGCGCCCGCCCCCGCCGGGACACGTGGGCGCGCGCCTTCCGGTGGCCCCGCCCGGCCCGGCACAGCCCCGCGGGCGGAGCTGCGGCGCCCAGCGGCTCTGCCCGCCCCCGGGAGGGACCGCCCGAAACGGAGTGCCGCGGCTGCCGCTGCTCCCGCATACGGCAGCGCAGGGGGCAGACGGAGGAGGCGGCGCTGGGAACGCGCCCTTCGGCCCCGAAGGTGCAGGGCCTCCCTCTGCCCCACCCCGAGGGCACCCACGCAGGCACTACAGCCCTGCCGGGCAGCTGGCCCACAGACCAGTGGTGGGCAGAAACCCACCCTCTGAGGTACAGCTACCGCTCGGCGAGCGGAGGGGGGGTTTCTGTGAACACACACACACGCTCACACACGCATAAAAATGTGCACACAAATTACGTTCTTTGCCAGAAGACAGTGACTGCAGCACTCATTCCGCTAGCGCTGTGTCCTCTGCACCCTTCACTGAAGGGCAAGGCAGCTAAGCATGTGCTTACACAGGCCCACAGAGCCGGAGTAAGCTTTCTAAGTAAATTAGCAAACGCCAAGCTTGAGAGCTGCCTGGTAGGGTCAGGATTACATTTTCCTCCAGGGTTACATAGCGACTATATCGGTGAGAACAGCCTAAGCCCCGAAGGGCTGGCAGTAGCCATTCAATTTCACTTTCCCTTTGATGCTCCCGGTGCCGGCTTTCCATATCCACTCTCCTGCATCCTCACTTCACTGTAACCTTGCACGGTCTTGTGCTGAGTGTGTCAGATTTCCCCTGCCGTTCAGATGCCCTCTGAACAGAAACAAGTAGGTAAATCAACTTACAGACTCCTCTAGGAGGAAGTGGGACAGACACCACAAGGAAGTTTTTCCTCTTGCACATGCCCCTCTCATAGGCAATGACTGTACAAAAATCTGCTTCACAAAGAAAATGATTTTACTGTCCAATTTAAATAACTAACAGTCACTGATAATGAAGTCAATAAAAGCCTTACCACAGCAGTGTATTAGGTTTGAGCCGGAGTTAATTCTCCTCAAACCATCTTTCTAGTGCAGAAAGTGTCCAGGGCCCAAACACTTTCCCATCTCCAAAGGAGGAGGGGTGAAAAAACAATTCCCCCCAACAACAAAAAACCAGCAAACAACCCCAAACAACCTACTGGCAGCTCTTCAGCATGCAGCAAAGAGATTAAGGAGGTTCATACAACGACCCTACACTTCCATAATGACATTTTAGATTAGAATGAACATTTTCTGGTGTTGAAGCACTTTTATTAGAAAACAAACCCCCCCCAAAATAGGCATGAAAAAGGTTGTATAACAACTATCTCCTCTGAAGTTGGTCAGAGGTTTCCAAATTGAAAGTGAAAGCTCAGCATTCAGGTAGTTTTCCCCCACCAAAAAAAAAACCCCACATCAGCACAGTTTGTCTGAGTCATGGTTTTGTTCTTTCTTACAACCAGAATGTCCACACTGATAGATTTCATGTAGATACTTGCCACAACTTCTGACTAAGTTTCATATACCAAAGGGTCAAGATCCTGGTCCAGAAGCATCAGAGAAGATTCCCTCAGCTTCTGCAGAAGCTTTCGGAGTTCTTCTTTTGAAAATACCTAAGAATTGAAAGAGCCAAACACACACCATCAGGAAGCTGTAGTTATTTGCAGTAAAAGCAGGGATATCAAAGCAAATGGTGCTTGATTAACTAGAGAAACTCAACTAGCATAACTTAAACCAGTGCCAGCATCACAGCTCCATCTCCTAACTGCTAGAGGTTATTGGTGAACAGCCAAGCTCAGGTTTCCTGTCCTTGCTGGCAGAGATCTTAAAGCCAATTCAGGCAAATGTGTCACAGACTTAGTCTTAGATTTCTAATCTTTGGGGATCTGCTTTGCTTTATTTTTCTCTTTGGGGGAGGGTTGGGTTTTGGTTGTTGGTTGGGGTTTGGTTGGGTTGGCTTTTTGGTTGGGTTTTCTGTTATATAACAGATTTTATCTGGGGGGGTTGTTTTGCAGGCTTTTGGAGGGAAAGGTTAGGTAAAGAAAGTGCTCCAAAACCAAACCTGCTCATCCAATATTCTGAAGTATAATGGAAATTGAGAAAGAAATGACTGATCATTTTACAGTTCAACTTGGAATCACAGGCTCATTTCACTTGCAAATCATCTTTATGAACATCCAACTGTTAAACTTAGTTCAATTCAATAGCCCACATCCACAAATCAGTAGCTGCACTACTCAGAAAAACTGCTTGTCAGAATACTGGCATCATCTCCAGTCTTTCAAAGTCAATTCTCTGATTCCTCTCAGGCCAGACAAGGGCCATGAGGATGAGCAGAGGGCTGGAGCTGCTCTCCTGTGAGGGCAGACTGAGGGAGTTGGGGTTGTGCAGTCTGGAGAAGAGAAGGCTACGAGGAGACCTAATTGTGGCCTCCCAGTATCTGAAGGGAGCCTACAAGAAAACTGGGGAGGAACTTTTTAGGGTGTCAGGGAGTGATAGGACTGGGGGGAATTAATCCAAGCTAGAGCAGGGGAGATGATCCTTGAGATCCCTTCCAACCTTAACAATTCTGTGATTCTGTGAAACTCCTGCAGTGAATGTGAAGAGAGAATGCAACTGAACCCATTCAGGAACATATGGTGGCTCTCTCTTGAGAAGGTTTTTCTGCAGTCAGCCCCCTGAGCTTGTAAAGGGCAGGTCAGCTGCCTGGAGCTCAGTGTCTCACCGTGTACAGCTTGTGTCGCTCAGACGCCACCATGTCCGCCAGGCGCAGGCACTCCTGGTACTGGCCAGTGCTGTGCAGCACAGTGTGCAGCAGGAAGCACATCATGGGCAGGCACAGCTTCCGCAGCAGCGTCATCTGGTGTGCCCGCTCGGGGTCATCCTCAGCATCCTAACCACAGCAAAACCACACATTAGCATCAGGAACATCCACCGTTACAGGGCAGCTCTGCGCAGCCACGTCGGTAGCAGCACCAAAGCAAGCACCCAGCCAAACCAGCCTAGGCTGGATGGAGTTGTAAGTAACCGAAGGGGCAGCAATCTGTAACTGATCACAGGAGGCCAGAGTGGATTACACAGAAGCACATCAAACCAAAGATGACACAGGTACACTCTGTGCTGTGATCTAAAGATTCAGTCTGCCCTGTACTCAGCACTGGTTAGGCCACACCTTGAGTCCTGTGTCCAGTTCTGGGCTCCTCAGTTTAAGAAAGATGTTGAGATGCTGGAAGGTGTCCAGAGAAGGGCAACAAAGCTGGGGAGGGGTCTGGGGCACAGCCCTGTGAGGAGAGGCTGAGGCAGCTGGGGTTGCTTAGCCTGGAGAAGAGGAGGCTCAGGGGTGACCTTATTGCTGTCTACAACTACCTGAAGGGAGGTTGTAGCCAGGTGGGGGCTGGTCTCTTCTTCCAGGCACCAAGCACCAGAACAAGAGGACACAGTCTCAAGCTGTGCCAGGGGAGGTTTAGGCTGGATATTAGGAAGAAATTCTTCCCAGGCAGAGAGATTGGCCATTGGAATGTGCTGCCCAGGGAGGTGGTGGAGTCACCATCACTGGAGGTGTTTAAGAGGAGACTGGATGAGGCACTTGGTGCCAAGGTTTAGTTGATTAGTTAGTGTTGGGTGATTAGTTGGACTTGGTGATCTTAGCAGTCTCTTCCCCCTGGCTGACTCTGTGATCCTGTGATTTTACCTCTCTAACATCAACCATCCATCCTCCATCAACAAACAGCAACACGTTGTACATCTTCTCCTTCACGTCGGCTGTAAGAGCATCCAAGAGGCCTTTCCAAATACCATAATCCATCTGGCAAAGAAACAGAGAATCAACTGCTGCAGAACAGGAGAACTTCCAAGGCTATTTTAACACAGACTCTTCACCTAGCATGCATCAGCCAGTGCAGCTCCCATTCAAATTACAATCTTCAGCCAGCAGCTAAAACTTAAAAGCCTGCTGCTAACAGCTATTTATATCCTTGCTTCAATTCCCTGTGCAGAGTCAGACAGGTTGTTCATGAGCAAAGCTACTAGGGGAAGCTAATTTTAAATAACTTATTCTGCCATGCTTGTAAAACAACCCCAAGAACTGAATACATATCTTCATACTGGCCAGACATGCCAAAAGCACTTTGGGCATAACAAACAAAACAGCAGCATCTTCTAGAAAAGAAAATGTGACAAACACAAGAGCAAGGAAGAGTTAATAGCAGAATCAGTTCCACATTAATGACAACCAACACGTTATTCACTCTTATCACAGGATCTTAGAAGTTGGAAGGGACCTCTGGAGATCACTGAGTCCAAGTCCCCTGCCAGAGCAGGACCATAGAATCCAGGACAGGTCACACAGGAACACATCCAGATGGGGCTAGAAAGTCTCCAGGGAAGAAGATTCCACAACCTCTCTGGGGAGCCTGTTCCAGTGCTCTGTCACACTCACAGTGAAGAAGTTCTTCCTCATGTTGAGGTGGAACCTCCTGTGCTGGAGTTTATATCCATTGCCCCTTGTCCTATCCCAGGGCACAAGTAAGAAGAGGCTGTCCCTGTCCCTTCCTTCCTGACCCCCAGCCCTCAGATATTGATAGACATTATCAATAGAATCACAGAATTGTCAGGGTTGGAAGGGACCTCAAGGATCAGCCAGTTCCAACTCCCCTGCCATGGGCAGGGACACCTCACACTAGATCAGGCTGCTCAGAGCCACATCCAGCCTGGCCTCAAAAACCTCCAGGGATGAGGCTTCCACCACCTCCCTGGGCAACCTGTGCCAGTCTCTCACCTTCCTCATGCTGAAGAACTTCTTCCTAACATCCAATCTCAATCTACCCATTTCTAGTTTTGCTCCGTTCCCCCCAGTCCTATCACTCCCTGACACCCTCAGAAGTCCCTCCCCAGCTTTCTTGTAGCCCCCTTCAGATACTGGAAGGCCACAATTAGGTCTCCTCGGAGCCTTCTCTTCTCCAGACTGAACAGCCCCAACTCCCTCAGTCTGTCCTCACAGGAGAGCAGCTCCAGCCCTCTGCTCATCCTCGTGGCCCTTCTCTGGACACCTTCCAGCACCTCCAGATGCTTCCTGTAATAGAGGCTCCAGAACTGGAGGCAGTACTCCAGGAGGGGTCTCACTAGAGCTAGAGCAGAGGGGGAGAATCACCTCCCTTGACCTGCTGGCTATGCTTCTCTTGATGCAGCTCAGGATGTGATTGGTTTTCTGGGCTGCAAGGACACACTGCTGGCTCACTGATCAGATCCCCTTTCAGTCTTCTCCTCTCCAGACTAATCAGCCCCAGGGCTCTCAGCCTTTTCTCATAAGGCACGTGTTACAGTGTTATATGTAAGGCTGAGTCACATAAGGAAAGTACCTAAGAATTCCCTGTGCCATTACTCTTCTACTGTCTCACACTCTCTCAACATAAAAATAGAATTATTTATAAGAGTTCTTCAACAACACAAATCAGCAACCTTCTACTCAGTTTCGTTCAGCTAAGACTGCCTCCTATGCAAGGAATATAAATGTTTGTAGTGAACAACCTGGAACTTTTCCTTACCTCAAACTTCTTTTCTTTATGTTCATGAGCTACTTTTTCAGTGAAACTTGCTTGTGGCAACAAAGAAGGCTTCTGTGGAGCTGAGTTCATGTGCTTAAACCACTCATTAAAGCTTTCGTGGGCTTCCTGGAATAGTATCAGAATAGTATCAGACAGTGTGGACTCATCAAAGTATAAGACTGTGATTATCACAGAATCATAGAATCAACCTGGTTGGAAGAGACCTCCAAGGTCATCCAGTCCAACCTATCACCCAGCCCTATCCAATCAACCAGACCACGGCACTAAGTGCCTCACCCAGTCTCTTCTTGACGATCTCCAGGCACGGCGACTCCAGCACCTCCCTGGGCAGCCCATTCCAATGGCAAATCAAATTACATGCTCAGTGGCAGTGCATCCAGGAAATCAGGAATGAAATCCAATGGACAAAGCTCAACGTTTCACCACCATTATTTCTAAGCCATGCCCTGGACTGCAGCATCTCCGGCACTCACCAGATACGCCCGAATACACAGGTGCTCCCGTATGGCGTTGTCGTCCTCGGCTGGCAGGGGAGTGTCCATTCCCTGCTCTTCCCACTGGTTATATATTTTCTGCTATAGAGTCTTGGGGAATCTTCACAAACACATCCTTTGCAGCTTCATGTTTCTTGGATGCTATGAGGGTACAGAATCACAGAATTACTGAGGCTGGAATAGACCTCTGAGATCACCAAGCCCAGCCTAGGACCTAACACCACAGACCAGACCATGGCACTGAGTGCCACATCCAATCTGGCCTTAAACACCTCCAGGGATGGTGACTCCACCACCTCCCTGGGCAGTCCATCCCAGTCTTTAATTCCCCTTTCCATCAGGAAGTGCTTCCTAACATCCAACCTAACCCTCCCCTGGCACAGCTTCAGGCCATGCCCTCTCCTCTTGTCACAAGTTGCCTGGCACAAGAGCCTGACCCCCACCTGACTGCAACTTCCCTTCAGGTACTTGTAGAGAGTGATAAGGTCCCCCCTGAGTCTCCTCCAGGCTGAACACCCCCAGCTCCCTCAGCCTCTCCTCACTTTCCCTCCAGTCCCTTCCCCAGGCTGGTTGCTCTCCTCTGGCCCTGCTCCAGCACCTCAAGATCTCTCTTGCAGGGAGGGCCCAGAGCTGCACACAGTGCTCCAGGTGAGGCCTCCCCAGTGCCCAGTACAGGGCAGAATTCCATCCCTAGCCCTGCTGGCCACACTATTGCTGATCCAAGCCAAGATGCCATTGGCCTTCTGTGCCCCCTGGGCAACTGCTGGCTCATGTTCAGCTGCTGTCAGCCAGCACTGCCAGGTCCCTCTCTGCCAGGCTGCTCTCCAGCCACTCTAGAGTGTCTGTATGGGGTCTATAGTGCTGCATGGGGTTATTGTGGCCAAAGTGTAGGACCCTGACCTTGGCCTTGTTAAACCTCATACAAACTCAGTATCAGGTATCAGGAAGAAGTTCTTCACCAGGAGGGTGGTGGAACACTGGAACAGGTTGCCCAGGGAGGTGGTTGGGGCCCCTTCCCTGAAGATATTCGAGGTGAGGCTCGATGAGGCCCTGGGCAACCTCTACCTGCTTTTGAACAGCCTGGATGCAAAACTGTATCACAGGTAGTGGCAAGAGCCCACGAGAACAAAGCTGACATTTACAAAGTCTGCAACAGTTGTGAAATTGAGTACCTAAGAACTTCCTCATGATTGCATTGCTCTGCTTCAGTGCCTCTGCCCTCTGTGCAGGGTCATACACGAGCCAGTCGATCACGTCTATTTTCAGGCGATCCACCTGCAAGCACCAAGATTCTGTAGTTGAAAAAAAGGCTCTGGTAGCTGACTGTGAAGTGAAGATCTGCCCTCAGAAGCACACTCACCTCTGTTGTGCCTGTATCCAACATCTGGTCATGGTGACTGAATTCACCAGCGTCCTTCTTGCGGATGTTTTCGACAACGGTTTTGGTTATGGTGGCAACATCCAGACCTGGATGAAGGAAGAGCTCTGTGAGAGTGATCATGAAATCCACACTTGCCACTAAATCAGTTTCAGACCCAGGTGTTGATCTTACTCTTTTCTGCTAGCAATTATTATCCATCTCCACTCACATTGTCAGACTAAATCATAAGCTTCTGAGATACACAATATAATCACAGGTGTTTTAGAAGAATGATGTTTGAGGTAACAGAGGCTATGGGAAAAAGAGTAAGAGAAGCAGAAAGTCTTGCACTCTGTGCTGCAGAGCAGCATATGAATACAGCTTACGGACCAGCATACTGTCAGCTAAGACCACTGACTCCAATCCTGACAGGACTCTGAATGTATCAGGTATGGTCCTGGCCAACATCTTCATTAATGACACTGATGAGGGGACAGACAGAGTCTGCTCAGCAGGTTTGCTGATGATACCAAACTGGGAGGCTTGGCTGAGACACCTGAGGGCTGTGCAACCATTCAGTGAGATCTGGACGGACTGAGAGCTGGGCAGAGAGGAACCTGATGAGGTTCAACAAGGATAAGTGCAGAGTCCTGCACCTGGGAAGGAAGAATAAACTGCAGCAGTACAGGCTGGGAGGGGATCTGCTGGAGAGCAGCCCTGTGGAGAAGGACCTGGGAGTGCTGGTGGACAAGAAGTTCTGCATGGGGACAGCAATGTGCCCTGGGGGCCAAGAAGGCCAATGGGATCCTGGGGTGCATTCAGAGGAGTGTGTCCAGCAGATCCAGGGAGGTTCTCCTTCCCCTCTGCTCTGCCTAATGAGGTCCCACCTGGAATATTGCATCCAGTTCTGGGCTCCCCAGTCCAAGAGGGACAGGGATCTGCTGGAGAGAGTCCAAGGGAGGGCTACAAGGATGCTGAAGGGACTGCAGCACTGCCTGGTGAGGAGAGGCTGAGAGCCCTGGGGCTGGTTAGTCTGGAGAGGAGAAAACTGAGAGGGGATCTGATCAATGTCTATCAATAGCTGAGGGCTGGGGATCAGAAAGAAAGGGACAGGGACAGCCTCTGCTCACTTGTGCTCTGGAATAGGAAAGGGGAAATGGGTATCAACACCAGCACAGGAGTTCCACCTCAACATGAGGAAGAACTTCTTGACTGTAAGGGTGACAGAGCACTGGAACAGGCTGCCCAGAGAGGTTGTGGAGTCTCCTTCTCTGGAGCCTTTCCAGCCCTGTCTGGATGTGTTCCCATGTGACCTGTGCTGGATTCTATGCTCCTGCTCTGGCCTGCTCTGCTCAATGACCTCCAGAGATCCCTTCCAACCCCTAACATCCTTTCATCCTCTGATGCTAAGCTTCAAGCATAAATTTGAGACAGGCATCTGGCATTTACTTCTTGCTGTGTTTGGACATAACCCAGAAGTAAAAGTGATACTTAGCTTAATTCAGAAAAGGAATGACCATTCCAGGTTAGTTGAAGAAAAACCTACTTGAGGAGTGATCAGTAAATTACCTTCAATTGAAAGGCACAGGAAGGAAACAGCATCAATCTTCAAAGCTAGATCTGGCATGAAAAGCTACTGAAAGACAAAATAATATCCTGGAATACCAGCACCTCTCACCTGCATCTTTTGCTAACTCCAGGCAGTGGTGGCGTTGCTCACTTTCAGTGACATCTTCCAGGAACAAAGCATACTGAGCAACAGCCAGCTCTGGGGGCAGGTGGCTGACATAAAAAGCTATCAAGTCTGTGTGCTTCTCAGATATCAGCCTCTGCAGAGGAAGGAGCAAAGGTTTAGACAAACTGTGGTGAGTTGAAATTCCACCCCCAGCGTTAAAGGCATAGCCTAAAGCTACCACAGTAACATACACATTCCTCTGGGTGAACACTGCAGTGTGACAACATAACACCTCGAGTACTGCCTTCAGTGCTGGGCACCTCAATCCAAGAGAGATGGGGAGGTGCTGGAGCCAGGGCAGAGGAGGGCAAGGAAGCTGGGAAGGGCCTGGGGAATAAATCTGATGAAGAGCAACTGAAGGAGCTGGGGATGGTTAGTGGGAAAGAGAGGAGGCTGAGGGGAGACCTCCTGGCTCTCTACAACTCCCTGCAAGGAGGTTGTGGAGAGGTTGGTGCTGGTCTCTTCTCACAGGTCATAACAGAACAAGAGGGAATGGCCTCAAGCTGCCACTGGGGAGGTTTAGACTGGACATCAGGAAAGCTTTTTTCATGGCAAGAGTGGTCAGGCATTGGAATGTGCTGCCCAGGGAGGTGGTGGAGACCCCAAGCCTGGCTGTGTTTGCAGGTGGTTTGGCTGTGGTGCTTGGGGCTGTGGTTTAGGGGTGAGCCTTGTAGAGTAGGGTTCTGGGTTGGCCTTGGTGACCCTGAGTCTCTTTTCCAACCTGAGTGTTTCTGTGACTCTGTGATAAATGTGCAACAGATTTCTGGTGGTTCTGTTCTGACACAGGGATATTCCCCTTCTCAGCTTCCAAACAGGAATCAATAAAATTGTCATTTAAGCACTGCTGACAGAAACTCTGTTAGGCAAGCTTCCATGTACCTCTTGAGAAAAGCAATGACTGTGTCATAGCTCTTTTCCATCCTGTATTCTCAAGGCTCCTTAAGGTTTAAATTGCATTAGGAAAGAAGCTAACAGTTGTTTTGAAAGCTTACCTGAATGTAGGTCTTGAGGACTTCAACAGAAACCTCCTCCTTAATGCAAAGAGATGGAAATTCACTTTTAAATCAGACAATGTGGCCAATAAAAACCAAACCCACACCACTGAAAAACCACCACCACCACCTCTGCAGCCTACTACTACCACACAGATAAAAGGTTATTTGCTTATCCCTGCTCCAGTAATCCACACATTCAAACAGCTGGAAGAACTGTTTCCCTAGGAGAGTGATTAACAAAATGTGTCTTTTGGTTCAAAGACTTAGTTCTCCATGGATTCAGCCACTGGATAATGCAGTTTTTGGTCTAACTGGAAAGTTACTTCTGGAATTGTTTTTCAAATCTTTCCACTTCACCAATTCTTTTAATCAATCAATAAAATGCCAGGGGAACAGAGGACTCCTGCAGTGTGCTCCATGCACTGTTGTGTTATGGCAAATGTTCATATTCCTGCATACAGAGCTTAAGTATCACCTGTTCCACCTGTAACAGCCTATACTAAACAACCAAGGTGTACTCCAAGCACCTGAGACTGCTTTAGCTGAGACTCCACACTGTGAAAAATGATCAATTTAATTTCATGTATGTAAGTAAAATTAGAGATCTTCATCTTAGCATAAACCTATAGGAACTGTACTCAAACATCAAATCAGGAATCTTATAAACACTTCATTAACCTTCCCTCTGACATCTGCTGAGGGCTGATCAAGTAAATTTGCAGATGACACCGAATTGGGAGCAGGAGCTGATCTGCTTGAGGGTGGAAGGGCTCTGCAGAGGGACCTTGCCAGGCTGGACAGATGGGCAGAGTCCAACATGATGGCATTCAACAAGTCCAAGTGCTGAGTGCTGCACTCTGGCCACAACAACCCCAGGCAGTGCTACAGGCTGGGGACAGAGTGGCTGGAGAGCAGCCAGGCAGAAAGGGACCTGGGGGTAGAGGTTGATAGTAGGCGGAACATGAGCCAGCAGTGTGCCCAGGTGGCCAAGAAGGCCAAGGGCATCCTGGCCTGCATCAGGAAGAGTGTGGCCAGCAGGAGCAGGGAAGTCCTCAGCACTGGTTAGGCCACACCTTGAGGCCTGTGTCCAGTTCTGGGCCCCTCAATTTAAGAAGGATATTGAGACACTTGAACGTGCCCAGAGAAGGGCAATGAGGCTGGGGAGGGGTCTGGAGCACAGCCCTGTGAGGAGAGGCTGAGGGAGCTGGGGTTGCTTAGCCTGGAGAAGAGGAGGCTCAGGGGAGACCTTCTTGCTGTCTACAGCTACCTCAAAAAGGAGCTTGGAGCCAGGTAGGGGTTTGTCTCTTCTCTCTAGCAACCAGCACCAGAACAAGAGGACACAGTCTCAAGCTGTGCCAGGGGAAGTTTAGGCTGGATGTGAGGAGAAAGTTCTTCCCAGCAAGAGAGCTTGGCCATTGGAATGTGCTGCCCAGGGAGGTGGTGGAGTCCCCATCCCTGGAGGTGCTCAAAAGGGGATTGGACATGGCACTTGAAGCCATGGATTAGTTAGTCATGAGGTCTTGGGTGATAGGTTGGACTTGATGATCTCTGAGGTCTTTTTCCAACCTTATTGATTCTGTGATTCTACTGACTGAAAAATGTACAAGAAAGGTTTGTTTCTATGATTCTACTTCAAAGACTAAGCATTGCTATGACAACAAAGCAAATACAGAATTCACCAGGTTGGAAAAGACCTCAGAGACCATCCAGTCCAGCCTCTCACCCAACACCATCTCATCAACTAAACCATGGCACTGAGTGCCTCTTCCAGGCTCTTCTCAAGCACACCAGTGAGCTCACCTTGGTCTGTAGGCCCAAGGTCCGGAAGAACAAAATGAGATGCGTCATGAAACGAAGGAGGTGTCCAGGGAGCACACTTCTGTCTCTGGAAAGCCACCTGCTAAATTCTTCCATCAAACCTACAGCCACCAGGGGAACATCAGTATTAACAGTATCCTGGTGAAAAAACCCCAAACACCTAAGAAATAACTTCAAACCCACGCATTTGTTCAGCAAGAGTAATGTGACCTCCACAGGCCAACACAGCAGAGCTGCAATAGTTTGGGAAAGATTTAGTTGTTTTGCTTCTGGTAACAAAGGGGCAGTGGGGCTCTGGCGCCCCAAGCTTAAGAAGGACATGGAACAGCTGGAGTGGGTGCAGAGAAGTGCCACAACGATGATCAGAGGGCTGAAGCATATCTCCTATGAGGACAGGCTGTGAGAATTGGGGCTGTTCAGCCTGGAGAAAAGAAGGCTCTGGGGAGACCTTAGAGAAGCTTTCCAGTACCTGAAGGGGGCCTACAAGAAAGCCAGGAATGGATTTTTACAAGGGCTTGTAGTGACAGGTAAAAAAGGAATGGCTTTAAGCTTGAGGAGGGGAGATTTAGACTGGAGATTAGGAAGAAGTTCTTTGGAGTGAGGGTGTTGAGACACTGGAACAGGTTGCCTAGGGAGGTTGTGGATGCCTCTTCCCTGGGGGTGTTCAAGGCCAGGTTGGATGAGGCTTGGAGCAACCTGGGCCTGTGGAAGGTGTCCCGCCCATAGCAGAGGAGTTGGGACTGGATGATCTTCAAGGTCCCTTCCAAGCCAAGCCATTCTATGAATCTATGAATTTATGAATCTGCTGCATGTCTTCTGCCATTTCTCAGAGAAAATTCGAGGCTATAAGTGAGACTGCTGCTGGCACATTTACATTTCCTGTCTTCTTTGACAGCTACCTTCTATGTCAAACCCCAGGAAGTCCCTGCAGCTCTTGATTAAAGAAGCAGCTTAGCTTCTGGGTGGAATTCACCTATTGTGTGCTTTTAAAATCCATTCAGATAAAAGTTTCTGGAAAGGTCACTAGAAATAGTCAGTTGACATTTACAAATCACTTGAAGGAAAACTCACCATCCACATCTCCCAGGATAATGAATTTCTGAATCACATGGTAGTGTTCTTGGTTCTCCTCTATAACCCTCTGGGGAGAGAAAAAGAAAGTTCAAGCTTTGAATAAAACCTTATAGCATAATGTCTAAAGAAAGCAGGCTTATAAATAAAGCAAAGGTTCCTGAGGGAAAAAAAATCCACCCTGTTTCAAAGGGTACTCTGCATAAAAAGCAGGAGAAAAGGCACTTGCTGTCTCAGTGCCACATTACAAGGATATTGACAAACTGAAAGAAGGCATCAGCATATAGATCTGTGGGGTTAATACTCTCCTGAAAGAGATCCAAGACTAAGGGCTTCTTGCTCCCAAGAGAGGAATAAATAAGGATGTTACAGAGAACAGATTCTACAAAGTCACAGGAGGAGAAGCATCAACCTGTACAACTCCTTAAAGGAAAGGCCTGCAGAAATTCACTTGAGGAGAGATTTTAATCTTTTTTCCAGGAGAGGATTTAATGCCTGAATTACAATTCAGGGATTGCATGAGGAAAGCAAAAGCAGATGAGTATATATGTGGCTGACTTCAGCAATCTGTGAGCTGCCTTTCAACATGTTTTTGTCTTAGCAATATGCTGAAGTGCTCTGTGTCTATTCCATCAAATACAAGGAAGTGTAATTTCAATGCAATCTTTACTAAATTAATATACAAGCTAGATATTTCATCTTGAGTGAAATTAAGTGACCAGAGTGTTGAAAGTAACACAGATACAGAGCCTGTTGAAGCTGCCTGCTTGAGAGCAGCCCTGAAGAAAAGGACTTGGGGGTGCTGGGGGATGAGAAGCTCAACATGAGCCAGCAGTGAGCACTTGCAGCACAGAAAGCCAACCAGAGCCTGGGCTGCAGCAAAAGAAGCAGAGCCAGCATGGCCAGGGAGGTGATTCTCCCCCTCTACTTTTCTCCACTCTGTTGAGACCCCACCTGGAGCACTGTGTCCAGTTCATAGTTTCATAGTTTCAGTCAGGGTTGGAAAGGACCACAAGGATCATCTAGTTCCAACCCCCCTGCCATGGGCAGGGACACTCTACACTAGATCAGGCTGGCCAGAGCCTCATCCAGCCTGCTCTAGAGCCTCTGTTACAGGAAGGATCTGGAGGTGCTGGAAGGTGTCCAGAGAAGGGCCATGAGGATGAGCAGAGGGCTGGAGCTGCTCTCCTGTGAGGACAGACTGAGGGAGTTGGGGCTGTTCAGTCTGGAGAAGAGAAGGTTCCAAGGAGACCTTCTTGTAGCCTTCCAGTATCTGAAGGGGGCTACAAGAAAGCTGGGGAGGGTCTTTTTAGGGTGGCAGGTAGAGATAGGACATGTGGGAATGGAGCAAAACTAGAAATGGGTAGATTCAGACTGGGAAGAAGTTGTTCAGCATGAGGATGGTGAGACACTGGCACAGGTTGCCCAGGGAGGTGGTGGAAGCCTCATCCCTGGAGGTTTTGAAGGCCAGGCTGGATGTGGCTGTGAGCAACCTGCTGTAGTGTGAAGTGTCCCCACCCATGTCAGGGGGGTTGGAAGTGGATGATCCTTGAGGTCCCTTCCAACCCTGCCAGTTCTGTGATTCCATGATTTCAATATGCTTACACATGTTGCAAGGCCTGTTTTTCAAATACACACACAGACCTCCTACAACACAAACTGCAACCTCCTGTAATGAAACCAGTGTGTAACCAATCTTTGTCCATTTCATCAAAGTGTTAAGTAGCTGATTTACTCTGCCTGCTTGGTATGTCTGACAACACCTGACAGTCAGCTGGCTGCTCAGGACACCCAGCCAGTCTGGCAGATAGGGGACATGACCAAACCTGTATCTTTTTCATCATTAAAAGATGGCACCATGCAGAAAAGTCTATTTGAATCCAGAAATTACACATTACAGAGGTAGAAGACCTAAATACCTCAGTCACTGTGCACATTTGAGCACTTCCTTAAAATAGTGTAGGAAGAAGCAGTGAATAGTTAAAACCAGCAAACTGTGAGGACAAACACTTGAGGTCATATCTACCTTTTTGTCTGTTGCCTGAAGTTCTTCAAAAACTTTTTCTGAAGTCCAGCTTCAAAGGAGAGAAGAGGCAAAAAAATATTACCTTGAATATTCCAGACATATCATACAGGACCCTTTGTTCAAGCTGGGAGAGTAATTGTACTTAAAACTTACTTTGTTTCTAAATAATCCCTAGGGAGCTCCTCCATCTCCTCTGCAGTTACCACTGAGGTTCGTATTTCCTGCTCAACCAGAGTGTCCACCATGACCCTGAAATATGCCCAAACTGTATCTTCCCAGGTGTCACAGACTGGAAGAAGCTACAGATGAAACAAGCAGACAAACACAGAGCAAAAGTTATCACGAAATGGTCAACTATCAGAATCTGAACACAGCAACTATCAAATTTAGGATCAGATTTCCAGGCACCAAAGGAGACTAATAACCCTCAGGAACAGCAGCCTTTACTTCAGCAAAGGAGGATACAAAATGTCTTCCCACTGCATAATGCTCTAGCTCCCCTCATCATTTCACACCCAAGGTAGGCAACAGAAATTGTCTGATCCTCCTCCCAGAGGCAGCTCCACTCTGACACCATTCCCTACCTTCTGTACCACCTCAGAAAGATAAAGGTTGGAGCACGAGCCCTGTGAGGATAGGCTGAGGGAGCTGGGGTTGGTTAGCCTGGAGGAGGCTCAGGGGAGACCTTCTTGCTTTCTACAACTCCCTGAAGGGAGGTTGTAGCCAGGGTGGGGCTTGGTCTCTTCTCCCAGGCAACCAGCACCAGAAGAAGAGGACACAGTCTCAAGCTGTGCCAGGGGAGGTTTAGGCTGGAGGTGAGGAGAAAGTTCTTCCCAGCAAGAGAGCTTGGCCATTGGAATGTGCTGCCCAGGGAGGTGGTGGAGTCACTGTCCCTGGAGGTGTTTAGGAAGAGACTTGATGGGTGCTTGGTGCCATGGTTTAGTTGATTAGGTGGTGTTGGGTGATAGGTTGGACTTGATGATCTCAAAGGTCTCTTCCAACCTGGTCAATTCAATTAAATTCAATGCAATTCAATTCAATGCAATTTCTATTCTTATTCTTATTCTTATTCTTATTCTTATTCTTATTCTTATTCTATTCTAAGACTATCCACTGGTCTACCCTGATCAATTCTCAGCAGGATCGCTTTGCCTTACTGGTTTAAGTCATGCTTGCACAAGTCTCAGTGCAGTAGTTAGGGTAGGAGGAAGAGATTACCACTGCTGTGGTGATAGAATGACTTTTACATCCTTTTCTTCCCTCCATCTTGCCAGGCTCTCAGTGCAGTAGTCAGGGTAGGAGGAAGGGAGTACCACTGCTGGGGTGATATAATGAGTTTTCTATCCAGTTCTCCCCTCCATCTTGCCAGGCTCTTTCAGCAGTGAAACCCTGGGCCAAGAGCCAGGGAAAACACAGCATTTCATGAAACACTTCTCTCTTACAGTAATGAAAAAAAAACAGCAATGGAAGTTACTGAACTTCACTGAAGCCACTGAAATTTACTTTCATTAAATGTCTTTTTGCTCTGCCATGAGAAGCTATCTTCTGTTCCACAAATCTGTCACTTTACAATGCCTGTGCTCCTGTGGAAGAACTTTGTTGTTGACATTTCATTTAACAAAGGTTGAAAGTATTCCCTACTCCCCTTTCTTGGATTTTCAGAATGAGCTGTACTTCTACTACATCATACCAAGATGGCAGGGTGGGAAATTAAGCTCCTCTAGCAGAAGCTTACCACTGATTACTCTAACAGCAAGGAAATTTTTGTGATGGTCTGCAGTGCTGCTCATTGTTCTTGAAAAAAAAATCAAGTTCAAACTTCACCAGTTAGGAGTGGGAGAGCACAAAAACATCTGGAGCATTAACACTAATGCAAAGAGAGAACTACTTAAAGATGACAGCATCATACAGAGTGTAAAACCTATTGATAGTGAAATCTGGGTACAGAATCATCTTAGGATACACCAACTTGTCTGTAAAAACACTCTACCTGAGCAGGAAAGTGACTATGTAAGCTCTTAAATAATGCTAAACTAGAAAAGAACTAAACCAGGAACACTACAACTGTCTGTACTGATTCTCAGCAGGAACAAGGCTGAGAGCCCTGGGGCTGTTTAGTCTGGAGAAGAGAAGACAGAGGGGATCTGATTAATGTCTATCAATATCTGAGGGCTGGGGGTCAGGAAGGAACAGGGATAGCCTCTGCTCACTTCTGCCCTGGGATAGGACAAGGGGCAATGGATGTCAACTATAGCACAGGAAGTTCCACTTCAACATGAGGAAGAACTTCTTCACTGTAAGGGTCACAGAGCACTGGAGCAGGCTGTCCAGAGAGGTTGTGGAGTCTCCTTCTCTGGAGCCTTTCCAGCCCTGTGTAGAAGTTTTCCTGTGTGACATCTGCTGGACTCCAAGGTCCTGCTCTGGCAGGGGGGTTTGACTGGAAGATCTCCAGAGGTCCCTTCCAGCCCCTAACATCCTGTGAGCCTGTGAACCTGTCTGCTAAAGCAGTAAATGTTTGCCATTGTCCTGCCTTCTTGACCTTTAAAAGTACAATATTTAGAAACTGCAGTATTCCTTCATGAGGAAGGAGGCTTAACATACCTGTTTGAGGTTGCCACTCAGAGCTGCATAGATTGCTCTCTCATATCTATTAAACTGCTCCTAAAACAAGCAGAAGAAAAAACAACAAACAAACCAACAGATGTTTAATTCCAAAGCATGCACATTTTCTAGTCACTTTACATTCTACTAGAGGCTAAATCCATTGCAAAATGTTCCATCTAACAGCTTCCAAGATGGACGATCACAGGACACATCAGGAGCCAAAATCAGAACTGCAAGTGACTTGCCCTCCACTTGGCACCCCCTTGCAGCTTGCCTGAAAAATTTATAAATGACCTGGAAAGAAAGCAACAGTTTTCCTTTTCCAGGCAATTAAGGCAAGCTGAAAGTCAGAGTTAGTGTCAGCAGCCTCACTTTCACCCAAACAAATAAGAGTCAGACACTTCCCAGGCAACCAACACCAGAACAAGAGGACACAACCTCAAGCTGTGCCAGGGGAAGTTCAGGCTTGAGGTAAGGAGAAAGTTCTTCCCAGCAAGAGAGATTGGCCACTGGAATGTGCTGCCCAGGGAGGTGGTGGAGTCACCATCACTGGAGGTGTTCAAAAAAGGATTGGATGTGGCACTCCAAGCCATTCCCTTTTTCCCTGAACACCTTTGGTTTTTTATATATATATATATATATATACACACATATTTGTAAAGAGTGTGAGTGTTTTTCTTGTGCACCTTTGGGGTAAAACACCTTTCTGTCAGCTCAAACCATGACAAATCCTGAGCAGAGCAGCATCCTCTTACCTCTTCGGCCATACGCCAGCAACATATCTTCCAGATGCACCTGTATGGATTCCCTTGAACAGGCTGCAGCTCATTGCCTACATTCAGAGGACAATTAAAACAAACCAGTTCAAAAAGGAGAGACATCAGTAACAGCAAAAAGCCTATTTTCTGTGAGCAACCCAATGCTGACCCCTTTGGAACTCTTCCCAAAACGTTTTGCTGCTTTCACCTGGACTGCAAGGGAAGTTTGGTAGAGTTTGGCAAATGCTTATCTTGAAATTACAGCATTTTGAAAGCTTAGCTTATTTCTACCTCTGTCAAATGCACTTTGAAGCAGTGTTACAGTTTAGGGCAATTAGCTGTTAAATAAGGCTTTCCAAAGAATTTGAGTCTAGGGATGGACAGCCTTTAGAGGCTGGACACAGAACAATGCAAAGTAAGTTTATCTCACTCCATTGGACTGCTGAGTATCTTCTATTCTGCAGCACAAACTTATTTCTCTCTCTCTGGGCTGCCTCCTGCTTTTCCTTTTGGATGCTCTAACCCTGCCTTCTGACCCTGCATGCTGGCTGACTGTCTTCTGTTTTGGCTTGTGAGGTACAGGGAAGGGGAGAGATAACTGAGGCTGGCTGTGTACAGCCCTCTGGGCTTTGTGTCCAGAGGGGTGGAGAAGGGAACTGAATTATTCTCCAAGGGGGTCTTGTAGTGTTTTTGAACTGTAAGTGTATGTAAGTAAGTTTTGTGTATGTTTATTGCCTTTCATGCTTTTATATTTAGTCTACTTTTGTAAAGGCTGGGGACAGAGTGGCTGGAGAGCAGCCAGGCAGAAAGGGACCTGAGAGTAGTGGTTGACAGCCAGCTGAACATAAGCCAGCAGTGTGCCCAGGTGGCCAAGAAGGCCAATGGCATCCTGGCCTGCATCAGGAAGAGTGGCCAGCAGGAGCAGGGAAGTCATTCTGCCCCTGTGCTCAGCACTGGTTAGGCCACACCTTGAGTCCTGTGTCCAGTTCTGGGCTCCTCAATTTAAGAAGGACATTGAGACACTTGAACGTGTCCAGAAGGGCAACAAAGCTGGGGAGGGGTCTGGAGCACAGCCCTGTGAGGAGAGGCTGAGGGAGCTGGGGGTGTTTAGCCTGGAGAAGAGGAGGCTCAGGGGAGACCTTCTTGCTCTCTACAACTACCTGAAGGGAGGTTGTAGCCAGGTGGGGGTTAGTCTCTTCTCCCAGGCAACCAGAACAAGAGGACACAGTCTCAAGCTGTGTCAGGGGAAGTTTAGGCTGGAGGTGAGGAGAAAGCTCTTCCCAGAAAGAGTAATTGGCCATTGGAATGTGCTGCCCAGGGAGGTGGTGGAGTCCTCATCCCTGGAGGTGTTCAAAAAAGGCTTGGATGTGGCACTTGGAGCCATGGTTTAGTTGTCAGGAGGTATTAGGTAATAGGTTGGACTTGATGATCTTTGAGGTCTTTTCCAGCCTGGTTGATTCTATGGTTTCCAATTTGCTGGGTAGCAAATCCAAACCACAACAATCCTTTTGGTAGGGCTAGCTTGATTGATCAGTAACCAGAATAACCACACAAGTAGATACCTCCATTTCTGTTAGGATCATGGTACAATTTCCATCCTTCCAGAGTTGCAGCCCTCCAGGCCTGACCACATCGCTTGCACAAGCGCTGTGCCTGAAAAACAATGGATTTTCTCAGCAACAGATTCCAAGGTGGGAAAACCCCCCCAGCCTCTCCTTTGAAAACTTCAACGGCACTAAAATAGTTAATTGTTGCAGAAAGTCTGATGTGCAAAAAATAGGCACAAAGAATCTTCAACTCAAAACAACCAAAAGATTTCTAAGGAAGTGAAATCTCATCGGTGGTGATTTCCCCTCCCCTCACTAAACATCTTAGTTTTTCAGTCAGCATTTATAGCAATGTCAGAAATAGGCTACAGTCTCATCCTAAATAGCTGCCATGCATGCTTCTGGTAAGTTTAGTTTAAGTGTTGTCTTGTTGTTTGGATGTATAATCCATCTCTTCAAGAAAGTTATCTGTTTTTCCTCAGAATCACAGAATTGTCAGGGTTGGAAGGGACCTCAAGGCTCAGCCAGTTCCAACCCCCCCTGCCATGGGCAGGGACACCTCACACTACAGCAGGTTGCTCACAGCCACATCCAACCTGGCCTTCAAAACCTCGAGGGATGAGGCTTCTACTACCTCCCTGAGCAACCTGTGCCAGTCACTCACCACCCTCATGGGGAACAACTTCTTCCTAACATCCAACCTGAAGCCACCCATTTCTACTTTTGCTCCATTCCCCCCAGTCCTACCCTCTACCTGACACCCTAAGAAGTCCCTCCCCAGCTTTCTTGTAGCCCCCTTCAGATACTGGAAGGCCACAAGAAGGTGATCTTGAAGCCTTCTTTTCTCCAGACTGAACAACACCAGCCCTCTCAGTCTGTCCTCACAGGAGAGGAGCTCCAGCCCTCTGCTCATCCTTGTGGCCCTTTCCTGGACAAGGTCCAACATGTCTGTATCTTTCACCTAATAGTGGATTTCCCAGTTGACTTGGCCTTCCAACCCCCCTCATGCACTTCTAAAAATAGCAATCCCACCTTTCCCATAACAACACTCAACAGTCTATGCACTAACACAAATAGGTTTCCCTCAAAGTGAGTGCCCAGAGGCTGGAGCCAGGCTCTGCTGGGTGCTGCCCAATGCCAGCACAAGGGGCAGTGGTGGAAGCTGAGGCATAGGAAATTCCATGGAAACAGGAGGAAAATGTTTTCCCTGTGAGGGTGACAGAACACTGGAAGAGGCTGCCCAGGGGGGCTGTGGAGTCTCCCTCTCTGGAGATATTCAAACCCCACCTGGATGTGTTGCTGTGTGATCTGCTCTGGGTGCTCCTGCTCTGGCAGGGGGGTTGGACTGGATGAGCTTTCCAGGTGCCTTCCAGCTCCTAACATTCTGTGGTTCTGTGATTCATATTCCTAAGTCTAAGTCTCTTCCCCCCTTCCCCCCCATTGCTCAGATGTCATTATATATGCATAGGGCCTAATATAAAAAAGAATTGGTTGCCAGCTCAGTCTTCTAAACACCACCAAAAAACCCCAAAGATGCATTTTTCCCCTCATAATATCTATTCCACACCCCCAGAATTACTTGACTAAATGCAAAATTTTGTTAGAATACTAATTTAGTAGTTCATTACTGTCAGGACTGGTAATAAATTGAATATTACATCACTATAAGCCAAATTCAAACAGGCAGTTTAGTAAGCAGCTTTTCATTAGCTCTATTAGCAGGATTTAAATCAGTTACAGCAGTTAGCCAAGAAGATAGGACAACTGTCTGCAGCTCACCTCATCTGTCATTCCTGCTCTGATGAGAGTGAAGAGATACTTCAATAACCTCACATCATCTTCTTGGTCCAAATCATCAAGTGGCAGCTTCTGTCTTATAGGAGCATCTGGATCCTGCAAGGAAGAAAGTCTCCATCCATCCATCCATCCATCCATCCACCCACCCATCCAATGCCTACACATCTCTAGTGATGATTTCCTGGCCTGCTTTATAATTTGGAGTCACTGTTTCATCTTGGCTTAACAACCTGTACAAACCATCTAATATCTAGCATGATACTTCCCTGCCTTTCATTTCTTTTATTCCTCTTCTGCCATTGCTCCTATTAGAAGGGAGTCACTGCAATTTATTTACTTCACCACTTTGGGTTTTGCCCCAAACTTCTCATCTTCCAGCTCTCTTCACCTTCAAACATCCTTTTCTCCTTCTGTCTCTCATCACTTTTTGAGAAGGCTTCTCAGAACAACTGTACTTGCTTCTATTTAATCCAAACATGCTCTCAAGCCAATAAATACCCTGGATCCCTCTCAAATTGAATTAATCTTCTATGACTGTTCATTACCTCCTACTGGACAGTCCTTTCTTTCCTTAACTTCCCTCCTATTAAATTACACTACAGCAGTTCTCACAGAATGCCATCAGGGCTTGGATTCATTGTACTAATTACTGTATGAAGACAGCAAACCCTTATCTGCAAGGGCTTCCAGTGAGTTTTATAAGCTTTTCTGGTAAGGAACATGAGTTTGCTTCAGACATAAAAAATACTAACAAAGCCATTATAATCTTTTTCTGATTAGGAACATCAGTTTCCTTCAGACATAAAAAATACTAACAAAGCCAAAGTGTGGGGGTATGGATGCCACTTCCACCCCTTGTGATGGGGGTATGGAAGTGGCATCCATCCCAAAAAGAACTCCAGTGGTGCCCTGCTTCACAATGTCTTAGGTAGTGCAATAACTTTTGGATAGTACAACTATCTAAAACTCAGTGGAAGGCTGTGAAAACAGCACAACTGCTCTTTCCAGACCATTCTGAAACCAAACCTTCTGCTTAAATACTACTTACCAACTCTGTTACCAGAGCTCGAGAACTTCCCATGTAGGTGTTCAGCTGTCGCTGCTTCAGGACATGGAGTGTGTTCTCCCTGAGGGCAGGGAAATGTTTTGCAGAGAAATGGGATATTTTTTGGTTGTTTTTCAAGCAACTATCTTTCCATAAGACACAAATATTGAAGATCTTTATAGTTACATGGAATGTGGTTAGAGACAAGACACACCAGGCTGGGTTTGTTTAACCAATGGACTGCGTTACTGCTGTGAAAGGGCAGCGTTTGACAAGTTAAATACCAGGATCACAGAGGCATTCGGGTTGGCAAAGAGCCTCAGGATCACCAGATCCAACCCAGAACCCTACAAACCATAGCCCCAAGCACCACAGCCAAACCACCTGCAAACACAGCCAGGCTTGGGGACTCCACCACCTCCCTGGCCAGCACATTCTAATCCCTGACCACTCTTGCCCTCAAAAAAAGCTTTCCTAATGTCCAGTCTAAACCTCCCCAGTGGCAGCTTGAGGCCATTCCCTCTTGTTCTGTCACTAAAGACCTGGGAGAAGAGACCAGCACCAACCTCTCCACAACCTCCTGTCAGGGACCTGTAGAGAGCCAGGAGGTCTCCCCCTCAGCCTCCTCTTTTCCAGACTAACCATCCCCAGCTCCTTCAGTTGCTCTTCATCAGATTTATTCTCCAGGCCCCTCACAGCTTCCTTGCCCTCCTCTGCCCTGGCTCCAGCACCTCCACATCTCTCTTGTCCTGAGGTGCCCTAAACTGGACACAATACTCAAGGTGTGGCCTCCCCAGAGCTGAGTCCCAGAGGACAATCCCTGTGGCACAGGTTGCCCAGGGAGGTGGTGGAAGCCTCATGTCTGAAAGTCTTTAAGGCCAGGCTGGATGTGGCTGTGGGCAACCTGCTGCAGTGTGAGGCGTCCCTGCCCATGGCAGGGGGGTTGGAACTGGCTGATCCTTGAGGTCCCTTCCAACCCTGACAATTCTATGGTTCTATATAAGAATTTAAAGAAAAGAGATGAATGTACTGAGCAACATTTAAAAATCCTCTTCTTTAGAGTGATTCTGCTTGTGCCTGTGAACTTTGCATATATGCTCCCAATCAAGTGTAGTCAAAGAAAGGCTGTACTCACCAGTACACAGATTTGGCATAAAATTCAATATTATCAGAGAAGTCACCAATTTCATCCTTAGCAATGCTCTCCAGCCAATCGACCACCAGCTGGAACAAAATTAAATTGCATTTTATAAACACATGTAACAAAAAGTATTTTATCTCTCTTTCCCTCATTTCTGGAGCTACTCATTATCTACATGGTAACCAAAGGCATCACACGTCCTGAAGAATAGAATAGAATAGAATAGAATAGAAATATAGAATAGAAATATAGAATAGAATAGAAATATAGAATAGAATAGGAATTAACCAGGTTGGAAAAGACCCTTGAGATCATCAAGTCCAACCAAGTCCAAGTCTAAACAGCCAAACCATGGCACTGAGTGCCTCACCCAGTCTCCTCTTAAACACCTCCAGGGATGGTGACTTCACCACCTCCCTGAGCAGCACATTCCAATGGCCAATCTTTCTTTCTGGGAAGAACTTCTATCCAACATCCAGCCTAAACCTCCCCTGGCACAGCCTGAGACTGTGTCCTCTTGTTCTGGTACTGTCTGCCTGGGAGAAGAGACCAACCTCTGCCTGGCTACAACCTCCCTTCAGGTAGTTGTAGAGAGTAATAAGGTCTCCCCTGAGCCTCCTCTTCTCCAGGCTAAGCAACCCCCAGCTCCCTCAGCCTCTCCTCACAGGGCTGTGCTCCAGACCCCTCCCCAGCTTTGTTGCCCTTCTCTGGACACCTTCCAGCATCTCAACATCTTTCCTAAACTGAGAAGCCCAGAACTGGACACAGGACTCAAGGTGTGGCCTAACCAGTGCTGAGTACAGGGCAGAATGACTTCCCTGCTCCTGCTGGCCACACTATTCCTGATACAGGGCAGGATGCCATTGGCCTTCTTGGCCCCCTGGGCACACTGCTGGCTCATGTTCAGCCTACTGTTAACTATTCCACTTTCCTTTTAAATATCCAGTGTGAATGTTATTCAGTCACTTGATCCCTATTTCTCATGAGATGCTGCAGTTCATACAGTGCTACTTAATGGCTTATTAGTGACCATCATCAGTAGCAGATGCTCCAAAAGGAAACAGCTCTCAGCTTTCCATCCTCTCCAAGCTAGCCTGAAAATTTTTTCTGACTTTTAGAAACTCAGTTGCATTCTTTTTATGCATACAAAGAGTAATCCCCCTGCAGTGAATGCAAAAAAAAGTAATAATAATGATGAAAAGTATGAGAAAGAGATTTTAGAAGTGCACAGAGCATTAGCATTACAGGATCACAGGATATTTAGGGTTGGAAGTGATCTCTGGAGATAGAATCATAGAATCAATAAGGTTGGAAAAAACCTCAAAGATCATCAAGTCCACCCTGTCACCCAACACCTCCTGACTACTAAACCATGGCCTCAATAGAATCATAGAATCAATAAGGTTGGAAAAGACCTCAAAGATCATCAAGTCCAACCCCTCTCCCATCTTGCCAGAGCAGGAGCATAGAATCCAGCACAGGTCACACAGGAACACATTCAGACAGGGCTGGAAAGGCTCCAAAGAAGGAGACTCCACAACCTCTCTGGGCAGCCTCTTCCAGTGCTCTGTCACCCTTACAGTCAAGAAGTTCTTCCTCATGTTGAGGTGCTTTAGTTCCCATCCACTGCCCCTTGTCCTATCCTAGTGGAGTGAGCAGAGCCTGTCCCTGTCCCTTCCTTCCTGACCCCCAGCCCTCAGCTATTGATAGACATTGATCAGATCCCCTCTCAGTCTTCTCCTCTCCAGACTAAACAGCCCCAGTGCTCCAGTCCCTTCATCATCATCATAAACATTTAAGTGTCTCCTGATCTCTCTACTTCCCTTGGTCACCTCAAGACCTTGATCTCCTACCTGGCTTTGTCGAACAAGCGAGTCCTTCTGGAACAAGTTGTCTACGTGTGTTTTTTCACTGGCAGTTAAGACCTGTGTAAGAAACAGCTGATGGTTACTTCATGGAAAAGACAACTTGCCAAGAAACCCACAAACACCCAAGTGAAGACACACTAACTCGTAAACTTCCTCCAAGTTCAGCATGCTAAACTCTCCCCCACCCCTTTTTGTTTTCCAAAAGGATGACACAGTACATTTGCCTTACCGGGAGAACTTTTTATCTCCAGTTACACTGAAACTGACCACAGAAAGATTCTACATAGGAGATCCACTGGTTCCACTCATATTATCCAAAATCCCATTTAATTACTGCATACATAAAAAAGATGACATTTCCCAAGAGAACAGGGACACTTAACATGGAGAGTGAAAAAACCAAACCAAAACTCCCCCCCAAAAATCCAAGCCCAGAACCCTGATCCTGCAATCACAGAATGTCAGAGGTTGGAGGGGACCTCCAAAGATCATCCAGTCCAACCCCCCTGCCAGAGTAGCATCACTCAGGGTAGTCCACACAGCAATGCAGCCAGGTGGGGTTTGCAAAGTCTCCAGAGAAGGAGACTTCACAACCTCTCTGGGCAGCCTGCTCCAGGGCTGTCACTCTCAGTGTCAGGAAGTTTCTCCTCACATTGAGCTGAAACCTTCTCTCTTCAAGTTTGTCTCCATTGGTCCTTGTCTTATTGCTGTGCACCACCCAAAAGAGCTTGGCCCCCTCCACTTGACCCCCAGCCCTCACATATTGATAGACATTGATCAGATCCCCTCTCAGCCTTCTCTTCTCCAGTCTAAACGGGCGCAGGGCTCTCAGTCTCTCTTCATAAAGGAGATGCTCAAGCCCCCTAACTATCCTCCTGGCTCTCCCTTGGCCTCTCTCCAGCAGGTCTCTGTCTCTCTTTGAACTGGGGAGCCCAAAACTGGACACAGGATTGCAGGTGTGGTCTGAGCAGGGCAGAGCAGAGGGGGAGCAGAACCTCCCTAGACCTGCATTGGTTTAGCTCTCATTAGACTTGCAACCAAAAGAGAAGATCCATCTTCCTATAAAACACAGACATGAGGAGGTTGTCTTTTGGCACAACAGCACTTAAAATAATAGTGACATTTTAGCAGCAGGACTCCCAGGAGAAGGTATTTTATGACTGTTTAAAAAAAGCAACTCTGATCATAAATTTGACAAAGGCAGAGGCTCATTACTTATTGTTTTGTCTTCCTAAGCACATTCTGGCAGCACAGGCTGAGAATCACTGCATTGATATAGACAAGAGGACTACAGCTGAAACAAGAAGGCTGAAAAACTTGGATTTCTCTTGAGGTAAATTGGAATGAGGATTGCACAGGCTAGACAGCCTGAGACCAAATGCTCTTTTAGGTAAAGCAAAATTCTCTCTGATCTGTGGAAACATTACAGCTACTGATGCAACCCTAAAAAACAGCTAATTATTTCCAGTGGATCTTTCAAGTGCCTGTGGAATACTTAAGGCAACAAAACAAAGTGGAGTTTACAATAGGCTTTACACTCCCATTTTCTCCTTTGAGCTAAGTATTTAAATTCACTTTGCACCATACATAAATACAGCATTTGCTGTGATAAATATCAAGGAAGCCTCATTTTTTGTTTACATTCTTTCAGCTTTGACTTTTGAGTGGCTGCATTTCATTTCTACAATCTCAGTACTTGCAAGCATTTAGTTTGTATTTAACTTTTTGTATTGTTTAAAACAAACCCAAACCCAGAAAGTCCAAGCTTACTGTGACATCAAAGGCATTTTCATCTTCCAGTGCAGTCTGTATCCTGTCCCTGGAAATGAAAGTGCAAAATGTTAATGATCAAAAAGCTAAGGAAATTCAGCAGAATGCATCAGTGAAGGTGCTTAAAATGCCCTCTAGACAAATGTTCTTTCTTAAAAACACTAGCAGTAGCCAAGGTAAGAGTAAGAACAGGGCCCTCTGCAGCTTCCATTTCAGTACAAAGAGAATAAACAGACTGAAGGGGGTCTACAAGAAGGATGGAGAGAGACTGTTTACAAAGGCCTGGGGTGATAGGACAAGGGGCAATGGCTTCAAACTAGAGAAGAGGTGATTGAGATTGGATGTCAGGAACAAGTTCTGCACCATGAGGGTGGTGGAACACTGGAACAGGTTGCACAGGGAGGTAGTTGAGGCCCCATCCCTGGGCATACTCAAGGTGAGGCTGGGGTTGTTTAGAAGAGAAGGCTCAGGGGAGACCTTATTGCTGTCTACAACTTCCTGAAGGGAGGTTGTAGCCAGGTGGGGGTTGGTCTCTTCTCCCAGGCAACCACCAACGGAACAAGAGGACAAAGTTGTGCCAGGGGAGGTTTAGGCCAGAGGTGAAGAGAAAGCTTTCTTGCAGGCCCCTTCAGATACTGGAAGGCCACAATGAGGTCTCCTCAGAGCCTCCTCCTCTCCAGACTGAACAACCCCAACTCCCTCACTCTGTCCTCACAGCAGAGCAGCTCCAGCCCTCTGCTCATCCTCATGGCCCTTCTCTGGACACCTTCCAGCACCTCCAGACCCTTTCTGTAACAGGGGCTCCAGAACTGGACACAGTACTCCAGGTGGGGTCTCACCAGAGTGGAGTAGAGGGGGAGAATCACCTCCCTTGACCTGCTGGCTCTGCTTCTCTTGCTGCAGCCCAGGTAGTGATTGGCTTTTTGGGGCTGCAAGTGCTCACTGCTGGCTCATGTTGAGCTTCTCATCCCCCAGCACTCCCAAGTCCTTTTCCTCAGGCCTGCTCTCTAACCCGCTCCTGCCCAGCCTATACTGGTGCTTGGGATTGCACAAGTACTTTTCAAAGGCATTACCTGTAAAGTGAGGACAAGAGTCTCCAAGTTACCATCTCCTGCTTGAGAAGCCACAGGACACTGGCAGTCTTGGAAAACTTCTGCTGCCCAGGAGTTGCACGATAGACAATCTTCCCTAATATATTCACCTGCAATCAATCCATTCACACACAGTTACTATTGCCTGACCTTACACCCTGTGTCCCAACACTTTCATTATCCTGAGTGTTTTCAACAACCAAGGGTGATTATCATCTACCTCTTTGGAAGAGATGATAATTCTGCACCAATTCCCTTAATTATTACTAAGAGTTAATTATGAACACAGGCCAGAGGTCATGCGCTAAAGGAATAGATTTGTTTCAAAGCACACTGTACAAACTCAGATATAAGCAGCTTATGTTGATCAATTAAAAAGCACTGAAAGACTTGGAGGGAGAGAAGGCAACCACTGGGGGGGTGTGTGTGGAAAAGGAAAATAATGATAATAAAAAACCCCCCAAAAGTTTAAAAAACACAAACACAGCAAAACCACCCCCACAAATAAACAAAAAACCCCAAAACAACCCCCCCAAAAATACCAAAAACTCCAACAAAAAAACCCCACCAACAACCCCCCAAAAATTCCCAACCAAAAAACCACAAACCCAACAAAAAACCCAAGAAAAAAACCTCAACCAAAAAAACCAACAAAAAACTCCAACCAACCCCCCCCAAAACAAACACCCCAACAAAAAGCCCAAACAAACCCAACAAAAACCCCAACCCAAAAAACCCCATAAAAAAAAACCAACCAAAAAGGCAAACAAAAAACCCCAACAAAGACCCCAACAAAAAAAAGCACAAACCAACAAAAAACAACAAAAAACCCACAAACCAACAAAAAAAACAACAAAAAAACCAAGCAAAAAAACCCAAGCAAAAAAACCCCAACAAAAAACAAGCAAAAAAAACCCCAACAAAAAAACCAAGCAAAAAACCCAAGCGAAACAACAACCAACAAAAAACCCCAAGCAAAACAACCCCAACAAAAAAACCCAAGAAAAAAACACAACAAAAAACCCAAGGGAAAAAAAAAAAACCCAAGCAAAAAAAAAAACAACAAAAAACAAGCAAAAAACCCCCAACAACAAAAAAAAGCAAAAAAACCCAACAAAAAACCCAAGCAAAAAAAAACCAACAAAAAACCCAAGCAAAAAAACCCCAACAAAAAAAAACCAACAAAAAACCAACAAAACCCAAGCAAAAAAACAACACACCACCCAAGCAAAAAAAAACCAAAAAACCAAGCAAAACAACAACAAAAAAAACCCAACAAAAAAAAAAAACAAAAAATCCCCAGAAAAAAAAAAAAAAAAAACACAACAAAAAACCCAAGCAAAAAATCCCAACAAAAAACCCAAGCGAAACAACAACCAACAAAAAACCCCAAGCAAAACAACCCCAACAAAAAAACCCAAAAAAAAACCAACAAAAAACCCAAGGAAAAAAAAAAAAACAACAAAAAAACAAGCAAAAAAAAAAAAAACAAAAAAAAAAAAAAACAAAAAAGGCAAAAAAAACCCAACAAAAAAACCAAGCAAAAAACCCAAGCAAAAAAAAAAAAAAAACAAAAAACCAAGCAAAAAAACACAACACACCACCCAAGCAAAAAAAAACCCAAAAACCCAAGCAAAACAACAACAAAAAAACCCCAAGCAAAAAAAAAACAACAAAAAATCCCAAGAAAAAAAAAAACCCAAGCAAAAAATCCCCAACAAAAAACCCAAGCGAAACAACAACCAACAAAAAACCCCAAGCAAAACAACCCCAACAAAAAACCCAAGAAAAAAAACCCAACAAAAAACCCAAGAAAAAAAAACAAAAAAACCCAAGCAAAAAAAACCAACAAAAAACCCAAGCAAAAAAAAACCCCAACAAAAAAACCCAAGAAAAAAAAACAACAAAAATCCCTAGCAAAAAAATCCCAACAAAAAACCCAAGCGAAACAACCAACAAAAAAACCCAAGCAAAACAACCCCAACAAAAAAACCCAAGCAAAAAAAACAACAACAAAATAACCCAAGCAAAAAAAACAACCCCAACAAAATAACCCAAGAAAAAAAAAAACAACAAAATAACCCAAGCAAAAAAACACACAAAAAAACCCAAGCAAAAAAACACACAAAAAAACCCAAGCAAAAAAAACACAAAAAAACCCAAGCAAAAAAAACAATAACAAAAAAACCCAAGCAAAAAAAACAATAACAAAAAAACCCAAGCAAAAAAACCACAACAAAAAAAAAAAAAAACAAAAAAAACACAACAAAAAACCCAAGCAAAAAAAAAAAAAAACAACAAAAAACCCAAGAAAAAAAAAGCAAAAACCCAACAAAACCCAAGCAAAAAACCAACAAAAAACCAACAAAAAACCCCAACAAACCCCCTGAAAATCCAAACAAAAAATAAACAAGAAACCAACAAAAATGAAAACCATCAAACCCAGTAATTTTTAAAAAGCCAACCAAACCAAACCAAGAACACAACCAACCAAATCCAACAAAACAACCAAACCAAACCCCCAACCAACCAAACTAACACCCCCCCCAACACCAAACCAGAGCCAAAGCACCATAAATCCTCAGCTTCTTTTCCATGCACATCAATATCAAACATGAAGTCAGGCCTGCTGGTGTCTGTGGCAGCATTTATCAGTGTCTGCAAGGTACCTTTCCTTTCCCAGCTTCATTACATGAGGAAACTCAAAGTTGTTGGTTATCACAATTTATAGTACTACCAGAAGGAAATCCTGTATTTCCCCCCCTTTAGTTATTATGAAGAAAGCTTAAGACAATGAAGTCTTGTCCATCAGTAGCTTGCTCCAGAGCTCCTACTACTTCTGAGAACAGCCCCAAACAACACCCAATTTGTTAGGCATCAAAACATTGATCAGTTTTCAAGTGGGAGGTGAACAACAGATTTTGAGAAGAGAATGAGATGTGCCCCTGTGGTGCAAGGGAGGAGATGTGCACAGAGGGAAGAGCACAGTCTTTTGTTATCTTCTATTACCTCCCAGAAAATGAGAAGAGTTCAGGGGTGTTAGGAGCCACTGGGGACAGGATTACAGGGTACATCTTAAGGACAGATGTGCTGTGCCCTACCCCCAGTCTCAAGCCCTGTCAGCAACATCAGAGTCAATGTTTGGAGGGGCATCCTTCACTCCTGTAGAGCCTTTAGCAACACACAGCTGGCTCCTCTGAATTCCACATGGCTTAAAACAACCACTCCACATTCCATGACCTTGGAGATGGTATCCACAGTCTCAAGCAGAAGGAAGGGAAGAGACTGTCTTTTCCACTTCAGCTCAGAAATTCCACCACCTCACAAAATAACCAAGTTCACATTTCTTTTCCTTCTTTTGTCTGCTTCCCACTTGGGAGCACAACTGTGGTACATGCCTCATTAAAGATCTCAGAGTTCTCCAACTCAGCCCCAACAATAAACCTGCACAAAACAGAGCTGGCAACCTTCTACCACAGAAGCATTCTCTTCACACAGACACAGGTGTGAAGTCTCCTACTAAAAATGATTTGACCACCTCTCTCATGATCTTATTGATAGAAGTATCATAGAATCATGGAATGGATAGGGTTGGAAGGGAGCTCAAGGGTCATCTAGTTCCAATCCCCCTGCCATGGGCAGGGAGCCCTCACACTCTTCCTTGCAAATTGTCAGTCCCTGCTGATTCTGAGCTGTCAATCAGCAGCCAAACAAAAAAGACCAACCCTGTGTCTAAAACCTTAATTCTAATATTGAGATCTCTACTGCCAGCTTGTTAGTCATGGAGCAGTAAACCCTTAAGACAATGGTTTTATTTACTTAGAGCAGAGAAAAATAAGTCCATTTTAATCCATCTTATTACCATCATCAACAACAACAAAATCTCTACATCTGCTCATGTTTATTGTCACTTGACACTTGCAGTGAAACAGCAGCCAGATGACATTTTTAGCATTCTGCAAGCTACACAATGGGTAGTCCTGTGCCAAAGCAGTGTATGAGGAAAGAGATGCTACTCAGTCTGGTGTTCACTGGCTCAGAAGGCTGCAACCAGCTGGAAGAATTAAAGTATCTATGTTAAGCCCTGTGACTTCTCAGCTTGAAGTAAAATAGCAGCATTACTTTCAGGAGGGACTACAGAGTAAGTAAAAAGCCAAGGAAATGACTTACCTGACTGTTACAAATACCTTCATACTCATCCACAAGATCAAAAATGGTAGTTGATGTATGCTTCAGGAAGGAATGCAGGAAATCTGAGTACATGCTCAGAGTAGCTAGAAGAGATTAAAGAAGAAACAGACATATTAGTCAGGCATAGCTTGGTAAAAAAAAGGCCAACTGACCACAAACAAGAATCCTTCTGATGACAAAGTATCTCATCTTTCATAAATCTAAAGGAGAACACTGATGATATGAACTACTTATATCTGGAAGGCATTCAAAGGGCCAGGAGGATGAGCAGAGGGCTGGAGCTCCTCTCCTATGGAGACACACTGAGAGAGTTGAGGTTGTTCAGTCTGGAGAAGAGAAGGCTCCAAGGAGACCTTCTTGTAGCCTTCCAGTATCTGAAGGGGGCTACAAGAAAGCTGGGGAGGGACTTTTTAGGGTGCCAGACAGAGATAGGACTAGGAGGGATGGAGCAAAACTGCAAGTGGGTAGATTCAGATTGGATGTCAGGAAGAAGTTCTTCCCCATGAGGGTGGTGAGACACTGGCACAAGTTGCCCAGGGAGGTGGTGGAAGCCTCATCCCTGGGGAGGTTTTGAAGGCCAGGTTGGATGTGGCTGTGAGCAACCTGCTGTAGTGTGAGGTGTCCCTGCCCATGGCAGGGGGGTTGGAACTGGCTGATCCTTGAGGTCCCTTCCAACCCTGACAATTTTGTGACTCTATGAAGAAGATTGGTTTTGCCAAGTAAGTATCAGCAAAATAATACCCACAAAAACTCCCCAACATCAAACAACAAAACCAACCAACCCCCCAGAAGATCACATATATGTATATATATATAAATATCACAGAAAGTGTGGTCACTTATTATGAATACTTCAGCCTGCTCACCAGCTTCCCCAGGATCATCCTCACGCAGCAGTACAGCACTCATGGTGACATCTTCTGTCATATTGGAAGTGTCTAGATTCCCAAACATTCCTGTCTGCTGAGGTGAGAGTGCCATTGTCCAGTTACTTTCATCCAGCTAAAAGCATAACAAGAACAAAAAGGAAAATAAACAGCAACCTCAGACCAGTGGAGACCTACCTCCAAGGGTTTCTTTTCCACTTTTGTGTATAAACAGAGCAATCCTAAAAAAACCCAAAACACTAGCAGTGAAATAATTGCCTTCAGATCAGGTACAACTATGCCTTTAAGAAACAGTCCCTAAAAGATAAAGTTTAGTCTGGAGGAAAAAAAAAAAGAAATAAGCAATGATCAACTGGAGCCTTTCCAGCCCTGTCTGGATGTGTTCCTGTGTGACCTGTGCTGCATTCTATGCTCCTGCTCTGGCAGGGGGGTTGGACTCAAAGATATCCAGAGGTCCCTTCCAACCCCTGACATCCTCTGATCCTGTGATTTTTATTTCAGGAAATAACTAAAAATAGAAACAAATCTAAGAAAAGTTTAAAGCCTTTTGAAAAACACATAGGACTTGTCATCTTAAACCAAAGCAAACACTCTTCAAGTTTTATATTCCATCACCTGGGGTGGTTTAGTCTGGACAAAAGGAGGCTGAGGGGGCACCTACTGGTTCCCTACAACTTCCTGGAGGGAGGTTGGAGTGAGGTGGGTGTTGGTCTCTTCTCCTTATTATCAGGTGACAAAACCAGAGGAAATGGCCTGAAATTGTGCCAGGGGAGGTTTAAGTTGGATATTAGGAAGGATTTCTTGACAAAAAGTGTGGTCAGGCATTGGAACAGGCTGCCTGGGGAGGTGATGGAGTCACCACCCCTGGAAGTGTTCTAGAAATACGTGGACATGGCACTTCAGGACATGGGTGCATGGCCATGGTTGGACTCAATCATCTTGGAGATCTTTCCCAACAAAACAATTCTATGATTCTATGAATGTTTACTTAATATTTTGTCTTTCAAACCAAAAAGAAAAGGAGTAACACTGCCTGGGCTGTAAAGCCCCTGCAGAAAGGTAAGCAAACTAGCTCAAGTTGGAATCAGAACCATTGGGCAGTCTTTCAATGCTCTTGGTGAATTGCTCAAAACCATTCAACTGAAGGAAGCAATACTTGGTTCAAATGATAGCAAACACCAGGATACTGAAAGGGGAAATAAGGACACACCTGTACTTGGTGGGGGGTATTTCAGAGCAGCTACTTGAGAACATATCTGACCATCAGAGCAGCAAAATGGCCAGAGAGAAGATAGACTGTATGTGCAGTGCACTGTCTCCATGACAGCAATTGTTTTCTCAGCAACAATCAATGCAACACAAAGACCTAGAGATGTGCCACTAGTTGCTTTTTTTAACCCAGACTCTTCCAACAGTCCCACCCAAGCAAGTACAAAGAGGGAAACAGATGACATTGCTGTAGCACTCTCCTAAGTGTAACAAAAAACTGTGGACACAGAATCAGAGAATGGTAGGGGTTGGAAGGGACCTCTGAAGATCAGCTAGTCCAACCCCTCTGCTAACACAGGTTCCTCCTGATCAGGTTGCACAGGAACGTGCCCAGGCAGGTTTAGAATGTCTCCAGAGGAGGAAACTCCACACTCTGGGCAGCCTGTTCCAGTGCTCTGTCACCCTCAAAGAAATGGAGCTTCTCCTTCAGTTCAAGTGAAACCTCCTCTGCTCTGTTTGTACCTGTTGCTCCTTGTCCTACCATTGGCCATCACTGAGAAGAGCCCAGCCCCATCCTCATGACCTCCACCCTTTAGACACATGCATTTATAAGATCCCCTGTCACTCTTCCTTTTATGTACCAGTTTCTACCCACAGTATTCCTCTTGCCTGATCTCTTTAAGCCATTGGTTCAAGTCAACAAGAAATGTTCAAGGGCAGCCATGGTCAGATGTGTGGCCTAGTGCTAGACTGAGGCAGACACCTCAGGAAGTGCAGAGAGACCCAGCAGGAGCCCATAGCTCTCGTGAGGGAGGTGTGCATGGGTTGATGATCTGTTAGGTCAAGTGGCTGAGTTGCAAGGAATAGTTATAAGGCTGTGTAATATTATCTATCTACCTATTGACTTACCCACCCACCTAGCTACCTATCCACATACCCACCTAGCTACCTATCCACCTAGCTACCCATCTCTCTCTGTCTTGGCTCCTGTAGATAGGTAGTTTCACAACCACCCTCCTGTAGCAGGCACTACTGAAAATGAGGCATCTTGGAGCCTGGTGACCCAAAAAGAACAAGAGGACATAGTCTCAAGCTGTGCAGGGGAAGCTTGGGCTCTAAGTGAGGAGAAAGTTCTTCCCAGAAAGAGAGCTTGGCCACTGGAATGTGCTGCCCAGGGAGGTGGTGGAGTCACCATCCCTGGAGGTGTTCAAAAAAGGCTTGGATGTGGCACTTGGAGCCATGGTTTAGTTGTCAGGAGGTGTTAGGTATTAGGGAATAGGTTGGACTTGATGATCTCTGAGGTCTTTTCCAGCCTAGTTGATTCTGTAATTCTGGGACTCTAAGAGCTGTTGATCAACCAGGCCCCAGAAGTTGACAATTCAAAGAAAAAACAACTGGCTGTAACAAACTAGAGAAACAACTAGATTGGAGAAGGAACTAAAATGCACGTGGAAGACAATTGTTTGGAGCTAATTTAAAAATAAAGAGAGATAAAACACTTCAGATCTCCCTGCTGATAGCTTTTCTAATCAGTGTTTTCCCAAAGACATTACAGCAGAAGATCATTAATGTCATCTGAAAAGTCATCAGAAGTGCTTTGAAGTCCAAACATCCAAGTGAAGCCTAATGCTGGAGAGTGCTAAATTAAGAAGAAGTCTGAAGGTTTAACTTGCTGAGGTAGAGCAATTGCCTTTGAAGAATCTGAAACCAAACAAAGTCAGGATTCTTGCATTCACAAGCTGATGAGACAAGGATTGGCTGAACTCAATACAATACAATACAATACACCAGGTTGAAAGAGACCTTCAAGATCATCATGTCCAACCCATCAGCCAATCCAACCCACCGAAACAACTAAACCCATGGCACCAAGCCCCCATCAAGTCTCCTCCTGAACACCTCCAATGAAGGTGACTCCACCACCTCCCCGGGCAGCCCATTCCAGTGGGCAATCACTCTCTCGGTATAGAACTTCCTCCTAACATCCAGTCTAAACCTGCCCTGGCGCAGCCTGAGACTGTGTCCTCTTGTTCTGGTACTGGCTGCCTGGGAGAAGAGACCAACCTCCGCCTGGCTACAACCTCCCTTCAGGTAGTTGTAGAGAGCAATAAGGTCACCCCTCAGTCTCCTCTTCTCCAGGCTAAGCAACCCCAGCTCCCTCAGCCTCTCCTCATAGGGCTTGTCTTCCAAACCCCTCACCAACTTTGTTGCCCTTCTCTGGACACGCTCCAGTAAGACAACATCTTTCCTAAACTGAGGGGCCCAGAACTGGACACAGGACTCAAGGTGTGGCCTAACCAGTGCAGTGTACAGGGGCAGAATGACCTCCCTGCTCCTGCTGGCCACACTGTTTCTGATGCAGGCCAGGATGCCATTGGCCCTTTTGGCTGCCTGGGCACACTGCAGGCTCATGTTCAGCCTACAATCAACCAGCACCCCCCAGGTCCCTCTCTGCCTGGCCGCTCTCCAACCACTCTGACCCCAGCCTGTAGCACTGCCTGGGGTTGTTGTGGCCAATGTGCAGAACCCGGCACTTGGATGTGTTCAATCTCCTGCCCTTGGCCTCTGCCCATCTGTCCACATGGTGGACTCAGCAGGTCCTTAAAACCTTCTATTATTTTCTGCTGCCCAGGGAGGTGGTGGAGTCACCATCACTGGAAGTGTTTAAGAAGAGCCTGGATGAGGCACTTGGTGCCATGGTTTAGTTGATGAGATGGTGTTGGGTGATAGGTTGGACTGGATGATCCCAAAGATCTTTTCCAGCCTGCTTAACTCTGTATTCTTCATGCATCATCCCCAAAGAACAACACTTTCAATAAATACTACTGGTAGCAAGCAGCAATAATGGTACTACCATGCTTCTACCACCCAGAGTTCATCCTTGGTGCAAAGAGCACTGAAACACTGTAAGCATGGAGTTTCTGGTAAGTTTCATAGGGACAGAAGAGGAAGAAGGTGCTTTAATAACAACATCTCACCATTGACATATTGCTGAAAAGTCCAGAATTGTGGAGAATCCCAGGTTTTCCTCCTGTTCCCAGGATGGCAGACATATCTGATGGCTTCATGGAGCTTCGAGTTAGTGCAGTAGCTGAAAGAGAGAGAGAGACTCTCCTGAAAAGAAGTGTTTAAGGGCCACCATTCTCTAGCAAGGAGCTCCAATGGAAATCTGACAATGGAGACTGAAGTACTGATGAAATCCTGCTCCATCATACAAGAATGAGACAAACCAACCTAATGGAGAAGTAACTTGCTTCTTCCTGCTCTGCTCCCACCCCCTCCAAAACACTGTCAACCAGGAAAGGCTGTTCAGGACCTTGCCCACTCAGCTTTGGGTATCTCTAAGGACAGAGAATCCACAGAACATCTGGGCAGTGAGTTCAAGTGTTTAACCACCCACACAGCAAAAAAGCTTTTTTCTTACATTTAAACAGAATTCCCTGTGTGTAATGTTGTGCCTACTGCCTCTTGTTTTTTCACTGGGTACTACCAAGTAGACCCTGGCTGTCTTTTTACTCCCTCCCATCAGGTATTTATGGACATTGACAAGATCACAGAATCATAGAATTGTTAGGGTTGGAAGGGACATCAAGGATCATCCAGTTCCAAACCCCCCTGACACCTCACACTACAGCAGGTTGCTCACAGCCACATCCAGCCTGACCTTCAAAACCTCCAGGCATGAGGCTTCCACCACCTCCCTGGGCAACCTGTGCCAGTCTCTCACCACCCTCATGGGGAACAACTTCTTCCTAACCTCCTATCTGAATCTACCCACTTCTGTTTTGAGATCCACTATTGATCCACTTCTATTTTGAGATCCACTATTGATCCACTTCTATTTTGAGATCCACATAAGCCTTCTCTCCCAGGCTAAACAATCCCAGCCCTTCTCAGCCTCCCCTCTTACTTGACACTGCAGCTCCCTAATCAACATGCAGCCTTCCACAGGGCTCACTATGGTGCATCCCTGCCTTTATCCTTATGAATTTTTAGTAATGATGAAGCCTAATCATGTAAATCTTTAGGAAGAAAGCAGCCTCACCTGGCTGACGAAGCAGTGAACCAGGAGTCCGGGACAGCAGCTGGCCTCTGGGTGTCAAGTTTCCAAATGTGTCATCCAGGGATGCAAGAACTGATGAAGTTAAGTTAAGAAACACTCTCCTAAACACATTTTTGGCTCTATTTCAAATGACTGTGAATACTTAGAAAGGAAAAACACTTTGCTGTAGCTCAAATGATTCAAAGATTACACACTTTGTCTTTAAAAGTCAAGCAGGAAGTCTCATTCACCAGGCTGGAGAGGTGAAAGGGATACTGCAAGTAAAGCACAGAAATCCCACTTTCAGTCCCTCATTAATATCCCTCCCTACCAGTCTTTAGATAGTGCAGTCTACAGTTTTGGGTTGGAACTTTTCTTCTCCTTAATGCACAAAAATACACCACAGAAGAGGACAGTATCAGAGACCAACAGCAACATTTTGATTGGGGCAATGGATATGAACTCCAGCACAGGAGGTTCAATCTCAACATGAGGAAGAGCTTCTTGACTGTAAGGGTCCCAGAGCACTGGAAGAGGCTGCCCAGAGAGGTTGTGGAGTCTCCTTCTCTGGAGCCTTTCCAGCCCTGTCTGGATGTGTTCCTGTGTGTCCTGTGCTGGATTCTATGCTCCTGCTCTGGCAGGGGGGTTGGACTGGAAGACCTGCAGAGGTCTCTTCCAGCCCCTAACACCCTGTGATCTCCCCAGTTGTAGCTTGCTGTGTTCAGAAGGTGCATTTATTTACCATGGCTTTGATTTTGAGCATGCCAAGAACTGTTTTCAAAAGTGCTATGAGTTATACTGTAATTTTTTATACTCTACTACTCAGGTGTGTCTTATACCCCTTTAAAGTGGGGATCACAGGACCATAGAATCCAGCACAGGTCACACAGGAACACATCCAGCAAGGAGACTCCACAACCTCTCTGGGCAGCCTCTTCCAGTGCTCTGGGACCCTTACAGTCAAGAAGTTCTTCCTCACGTTGAGGTGGAACCTCCTGTGCTGCAGTTTCCATCCATTGCCCCTTGTGCTATCCCAGGGCACAAGTGAGCAGAGCCTGTCCCTTCCTTCCTGACCCCCAGCCCTCAACTATTCATAGACATTGATTAGATCCCCTCTCAGTCTTCTCTCCAGACTAACCAGCCCCCAGGTCTCCCAGCCTTTCTTCCTAAGGCAGATACCAGAGCTCCTGCAGTGTATTCCACCAGCCTTGTAAAAAGGAAACTGTTTCCAGAAGGTCAAGTTTTGAAGCATCAGAATGAACATTTTTAGTTTGAGCTCTACCAACACCTTAAAGCCTGAAAAACAATTTGATAGCAGCATGAACAGTGAATCTTAGACAGATTTGTTGTCCTGACTGGAATAACAAAGGAGACCATCAACATCTCTATGATAACATCATCAAAGATGATAAACTCTTGAAAGAAAAAAGGATACTAGAAACCTTTTTCTGAGAGCTTGGCTTCCGTGCAGGTCTGGCCACGTCTGCATCACAGGGGGATGAGAAGTCTGTGAAACCATTTCTAGGGAGCAGCAACACAGGCACCAAGTAAGCAAAGCAAATCCAAGCAGATAAACAGGAACTTTGTTTTTCTTGCCCCAAGTAAATGCACAGCAAATGACTTAAACAAGGAATGAGTCATCTCCAGTTCTAGCACTGATGTTCAGTTTCCTCAACAGAGCCCTAGTATTGCAGGTTGCCCAGGGAGGTAGTTGAGGTCCCATCCCTGGAGATATTCAAGGTTAGGGTTGATGGGGCTCTGGGCAACCTGATCTAATGGATCAGAGGGTATGGACTACAAGACCTTTGGAGATCCCTTCCAACCCAAACTATTCTATGATTCTGTTCTCAACAGCTCAAGAAAATGCATCTGTCTGAAAGCCCACACTCTGTTACTCCAACACCACAACAGATACTTTCTCATTTAAAGATACAACAGCATAAAACTAAGTTTTTAATTACAAAATTAAATTGAAAAAATGACATCATTTCACAGTGGGATATATATTTTTTCATAGTATCAATCAGGGTTGGAAGGGACCACAAGGATCATCTAGTTCCAACCCCCTGCCATGGGCAGGGGCACCCCACACTAGATCAGGCTGGCCAGAGCCTCATCCAGCCTGGTTCTTCTTCAGATACACAAAATCACTACAAATTACTAAAGAAAAAATGGTTGACAATTACTAAGCATGCAAAGGGGAAGGTACAGGTGGACTGCGAAGGCCGCAGCTGGGACCGCCTAAGCAGACCTGTCTGCAGAGCACCCCGCAAAGGCCTGGGCAACCAACAGCTCTATAAACACATTCCAGAAGTCGTCCAACACATGTAGTCCTCTCAGACAACAGAAAAGCCTTCCGTAGCCCTCAGAGATTGCTCCAGCCCTGCTGTTTCCCACCCCACACTGTCAGCACACCGCTCCCCGCTCCCCCGCGGCCGCTTCACGGGGATGTGTCACACATCAGATCGCACCCACGGCAGCCTCACACCCTCCCCGAAACACCCACCCATCCGCCCGCTCCCCCTCTCCGCGCCTCCCACCTGTCCATGGCGGCCTCCGGCCCAGCACAGCCGGGGCTCAAGCGTTCCCGCCTCCGCTGGAGCCGGCTGAGCCACCCGGAAGGAGAAAGTCCAACTTCCGGCCGCGGGAGGCGGGGCGGCCGCGCCGCGCATGCGCCGGGGTGGGCACCGCCCTGGGCTGTGTGGGGACGGTCCCCGCGCGCTGCGCGCCGCCTGCAGCTGGGCCCCGGGGCAGGCCGGCGCGGGAGGGGCTGCGCTGGGCTGAGGGCGGCCGAGGCCCTGTGAGGCGGCCGGGCAGATAGGGCCGGCCCTGCCCCGCTGTGCTCGGGCGGAATCTGCCGGTGGCTGACAGTCCCCTAGGCAGTGGGATCCCGCGTTACGGGATAAGGCTTGTAAAAGCTTCGTAGTTCAGAAGTTTCCGAGTTACCGAATACAGAATTAACCAGGTTGGAAAAGACTCGAGATCATCGAGTCCAACCCATCACCCAGCATCATCTCATCAACTAAACCATGGCACCAAGTGCCTCTTCGAGGCTCTTGTTAAAAGCTTCAGCGATGGTGACTCCACCACCTCCCTAGGCAGCACATTCCAATGGGCAATCTCTCTGGGAAGATCTTTCCAGCCTAAACCTCTCCTGGCACAGCTTGAGACGGTGTCCTCTTGTTCTGGTGCTGGCTGCCTGGCAGAAGAGACCAACCTCCACCTGGCTACAACCTCCCTTCAGGTAGTTGTAGAGAGCAAGAAGGTCTCCCCTGAGCCTCCTCTTCTCCAGGCTAAGCAACCCCAGCTCCCTCAGCCTCTCCTCACAGGGCTGTGCTCCAGACCCCTCCCCAGCTTTGTTGCCCTTCTCTGGACACTGCAGCAAGTCAACACCCAGTGCCATCTAGATAGTCACCATGTATGGAGGACTAATTATGACTCCATGACTGCAATGAAAATGGCCATAGAAGTGTCAGGGTTGGAAGGGACCTCAAGGAACATTTAGTTCCAACCCCCCTGCCATGGGCAGGGAGACCTCACACTGCAGCAGGTTGCTCACAGCCACATCCAGCCTGGCCTTCAAAACCTCCAGGGATGAGGCTTCCACCACCTGCCTGGGCAACCTGTGCCAATGTGTCACCACCACCATGGGGAAGAACTTCTTCCCAGCATCCAATCTGAATATACCTGCTTTTATTTTTGCTCCATCCCACCTAGTCCTAAATCACTTGCAAGTACTCTACAGTATTTGAGGCTACAGCTAGAAGGGAGTATTTTGATCAAATCAGGCATTTAAATTCCACATGTAGAGGGATGCAGCTGAAAACAGCTACAAAAGCTAATGTAACTGCAAGGTATCATCTGAAGTCCCATAGCTTGCTTAAGAAATTAAGAAGTTCTCCACCACGAGGGTGGTGAGACTGGCACAGGTTGCCTGGGGAGGTGGTGGAAGCCTCATCCCTGGAGGTTTTTAGGGCTAGGCTGGATGTGGCTGTGAGCAACCTGCTGTAGTGTGAGGTGTCCCTGCCCATGGCAGGGGGTTTGGAACTGGATGATCCTTGAGGTGCCTTCCAACCTTGAGAATTCTATGATTCTGTGTAGAAAAAATACATTGGTCCCCAAGCTTGGTGTCTCATTGAAACTGCCAGAGAGCATAACATCAGAAGTCTTCACAAGAAGGCTGCTGAGAAGCCTGATGCAGACTGGGTGTGCAAGAATATAAACAAGCAGAAGACCCTTTGAGAGTAATCAAGTCAGGAAATGTAACTATGGATCTGAAAAAACAAAACAAACCCAGAAGGTATCATCTCTTGTAGACTTATCATAAAACCACAAGTGAAAGTAACTGCCTTCAACTAAAAGAATGTTCAAGGAACTGTTATATCCTAGTTCAGATCTATCTATTTAATAGCATTTACCTCTCAACACATCCTCCCAAAGGTGTAGTAGCATTATTGCCCCTCTGGGGCAGTGGGGGAATGCAGAGTGATGCTCACATGAGTGTTTTGTTTCACTCTTGCAAGGTGTTTTCAGAGCAGAGGAGTGTAAACAAATGATGGAACTACGACAGAGAAATGCTTCCTTTGCCTGCTGCCTCAAGATTATGCAAAGCAATGACAGGTAAGAACAAAGCAAAAGAAGGCTGGAATCAAGAGGGCACATGCATGCATGAAAAAACCCCAAACAACAAGCCTGTAAGAGAATACAAAAGAGCTGGGGCCCTTGAAAGGGCTTGTCTTAGTACGTACAGCTCTTTGAGTGCAGGCTGGGGATGCACCTTAGAAGCTTCATATTGTCTGCAGTAAGGGGGCAAGGTGGGGGAACAAGGCAAAAACCTGGAGATGTGTTTTCAGGGCAGTAATTTTTGACTGGGTAAGTATGAAGTGGGATGCTAAGGAGAGGGGAATTGGGGGTGGGGGTGGGAAATAGGGGAAAAGAAAAACCACCCCTGCAAGCATCTTCCACTTCCAAAAAGAAGGAGGGCATGCAGGAATTTTTCAGTGATATGAAGGACTCTGAAATTAAATCTATAAGTAAAAATGAAAAAATCCACCTATTTGCATCAACATTGATCCTAGCTGCAGCCATGATGTCAGAATATCACAAGAGATAGTAACACTCCCTGCTCAGAGGCAGGACAAGTGATAACAACTCAGCAGCTAGCACGACTGTCACAGAAACATGCCTTGTCTGTCACCAGTGCCCGAGATTCCTCTGCTCCCTGCTAGCTGGCTGTGAAGTCAGCAGGGTTGACAGGATGTACTAAGGTCAGGATATACCAGATCAAACAAGTCAACTAACTCCAGACTCCAATGATGCTTTACAAAATGTCTCAATATAGACAAATCACAAATCAAATCAAATGCTCCAGTGGATTGCTAAACTGAATACATGATCACAGATCAGGGGTTGGAAGGGACCTCCAAAGATCAAGTGCAACCCCCCTACCAGAGCAGGAGCATAGATTCTAGCACAGGTCACACAGGAGCAGATCCAGATGGAACTTGAAAGTCTTCAGAGAAGGAGACTCCAGAGCCTATTCCAATGCTCTGTGACCCTCAAAGAAGTTCCTCCTCATGTTGAGGTGGAATCTCCTGTGCTGGAGTTCATATCCATTGCCTCTTGTCCTGTCAGAGGGTGCAATGGAGCAGAGCCTGTCCCCTCCCTCTTGTCTCCCAGCCCTCAGATATTTATAAACATTGACAAAATCCTCTCTCAGTCTTCCACAAAGTCCCAGGGCTCTCAGTCTCTCCTGATAGGGCACATGCTCCTCAATCATCCTGACACCTGCACATACAAAATTAGTGTTTTAAATTCAGAACTATCAAAAGGAAGAGCACAAAGTTCTTGGGCCACGTGTGACAGCAGCACGACCACATTCACTACAAAGAAAGGTGTGGAAGCTCCACTTAGACCTGGCCTTTTTGTACAGCAAGGAGAAAAGCTCATGCTTTAGCTCATCTTTTCTTAGGTGAAACACATTCCTGCAAGTGTGGAATTTTTCACTTGTTTAATGCCCAGAGAAGGGCCACAAGGATGATCAGAGGGCTGCAGCATCTCTCCTGTGAGGACAGGCTGAGAGAGTTGGTGTTATCCAGTTTGGAGAACGCTCCAAGGACTGGCCTTCCAGTATCTGAAAGGGCTACAAGAAAGCTGGGGAGCACTGGGGGGAATGGAGCAAAACTACAAGTGGGTAGATTCATATTGGGTGTTAGGAAGAAGTTGTTCCCCATGGTGGTGGTGAGAGACTGGCACAGGTTGCCCAGGGAGGTGGTGGAAGCCTCATCCCTGGAGGTTTTGAAGGCCAGGCTGGATGTGGCTGTGAGCAACCTGCTGTAGTGTGAGGTGTCCCTGCCCATGTCAGTGGGGGAGATTGGAACAAGATGATCATTGAGGTCCCCTCCAACTCTGTGATAAATAAACTTCTCTTTTAAGCCAATCTCAAGAATTGCCCTGAAGTGCTTCTGCAGTTGCTTAGTATTAAAATCCCCATGCTGGCGCTCAACAGAATGCTTGCTGCTCAGTGGAGTGCTTGCTGCAGTGTTACCCTAAACCAAGAGCTTCCCATGCCTACTCCTGGTGAGGATGCTCAGCTAACTCTCTTAAAAAAGAGAAAAGAAAGAGACAAATTTGTAACTCATTTTATTTGTCTGAAAGTCTGGACAGCAGTGCCAAGGGACTTTTGTTGTGATTGGGCATGTTACAAGCAGTACACCCCGGTTAGGAGAGCTGGGATTTCACAGAAAGGTTTTTGTATGGAGTAGGGGAAGGAAGTTCTTGACTCCTCCCTGCTAGAGTCTGAATTCTAAGGTAAAAATGCCACCCAGCATGAAAAGGTAAAGTATACCAACAGAAGGAGGAACATATTCACTCACTATTCAAGATTGCAGAGAAGCTCCCTCCCTCCTTTTGGTAGCCAAAGACATGCCAGGTATTCCTTAGAGATGACAGTGCCTTTCGAATGGAGGAGTTCACCCCGGCAGAAACCGCAGAGAAGGAAGAAAAGGAAAGAATTAAACCTTGGTGGCAGTGCAGCTTCTTAAAATGGTGAAGCTGTTGAAGCTTGCTGTTCAGCAGAGCTAATCTTGCTTGAGGCTGAAGTTAACTACAGTGGAAATTACAAAGACATTCCTGGATGTTCACTAGAGAAGAGCTCATTGAAGAAGAGGAACTCAGCTGCTGCTTGCTGATTCAAAAATTCCAAAATTGAACTGGTTTGGAGGAGATTAAAAACCACCAACCAGCCAAAACCTAAACCCACAACACCCTGACACACCAAGGGGGGAAAAAGAGGGAAGGAAAAAACAAAGCAAAACAGCAGGAATAAACCACAAACAAAAAACAATGCAGGAAAAATAACTTAAAAAAGGGAAAATAAAAAGGAGGAAAAAAGGGGGAAAAAAAAAAAGGGGGGGGGGAAGGGAAAAAAACAAACAAAAAAACAACAGAAAAGGAGGGGGGGCAAAAAAGGAGGAAAAAAGGGGAACAAAACCCCCAAAAAAGGAGGAAAAAAAGGGGAACAAAACCCCCAAAAAAGGAGGAAAAAAAGGGGGAAACCCCCAAAGAGGAGGAAAAAAAAGGGGGAAAACCCCCAAAGAGGAGGAAAAAAAAGGGGGGGGAAAGGAGGGGAAAAAAGGGGAAAAGTCCCAAAAAGGGAGGAAAAAAGGGGGGGGGGGGGGGGGGAAAGGAGGGGAAAAAAGAAAAAAGGAGGGAAAAAAAAAAAAAAAAAAAAAAAAAAAAAAAAAAAAAAAAAAAAAAAGAAAAAAAAAAAAAAAGGAAAAAAAAAGAAAAAAAAAAAAGGAGGAAAAAAAAAAGCAAAAAAAGGAGGAAAAAAAAAAAAGAAAAAAAAAAAAGCAAAAAAAGGAGGAAAAAGAAAAAGCAAAAAAAAGGAGGAAAAATGAAAAAGCAAAAAAAAGGAGGAAAAGAAAACAAAAAAGGAGGGGAAAAAGGGAAAAAAAAGGAGCAATAAAGGAAAAAAAGTAGGAAAAAAAGAGGAAAAACAACAAAAAAGGAGGGAAAATTGTAAAAGGGAGGGAAAAAAAAAAACAACAGGACAATAGGAAAAAGGAAAAAAAGAAAAAAAAAAAGTAAAAAAGGAGGAAAAAATAAAGGAAAAAACCCAAGGGAAAGTCCACATTCATCTGTTATTTGAAGCCCAGACATTGCAACACCCAAGAGCAAAAATCAAGACTATGAAACAACTTTGCTCATAGTTCCATCCCAAGAATGTTCCATCCCTTCTCACTCCAGAGAAGATGAATTAGGTTTTAAGAATCTTGGTGTCGTTGGTAAACCTTCAAAAGCAAAGCATAAGGTGCTCAAGACTCAGCAAGAAGAACCACATTTGAGGAAGAGCTCTGCTTCTCTAATGCTACCTGACACAACTGCCACCAACTGCATTCTGTTACCTATTTGAGCAACGTTTTCCTTCGCTTTTATTCTCCTCCCCCACATGCAGGCAACATAAAAAGCTGTAAATCAAGGCACAGCCTAATGCTGTTGGGGCAGCAGTTTAAAACTGGACAAAAAGCCTCAAGTGGATGCGTTTCATAGTACAATTACAGGCTACAGCCGGCTGTATAAAGACTGTTTTTCATCATTCACATCTAGAAATAACTTTCTATTATTGATATGTCTAAGCTGAAGTCTATCTGGAACTAGCACCTTCCTGTGGCGAGTTTTAGCCCTTCCAAGTTATTCCCCAAACTGGCTAATATTAGAAAACTTTGGGGAAAGAAGCAAAGCATTAACTTTGCTTCATCCATAATTTGTTTACAGCAGACAAAAGAAAGAAGAAAATCCTCATCTTTAGTATGAGGAAACAGCAAATCTATTTACACCAGGAGAAAAATGCAGTTTAATGCAGATTCCAAACTCCTCCCACATCTAGTGTTGCAGTTATCAGTATGTATTATAGGAAACAAACTAACTGTACAATAGTTGGGCTTTCCCCCCCCCAGAAGTTCTCTTATGCAGAAGAGCAGGAGTAGTTTGAGCTCACAGTTTGTTGTCATGTGGACATCTGAAAGCATCCTGCAATATCTCAGAATACTCTTTTTAAAAAGTCAGGCAAGTAGACTTTTGTTTTACAGGATCATTTGAGAATGAAAAAGGGCATTAGGAACAAGGTATTAACTGAAAGTCTTGCTGGGAGGATAGAGTCCTCCTAGGAAGAGTGCAACTCCATTAAATACTTCTATACTGCAGGACATAAACACTCCTCAGGGCTCAGACATTTCAATACTGGCACATAGCAACTTCAGGTCGGGGCAGAAATCAAGCAGTCACCACCTTGTTGTGTGCACTAGGAAGCAGAAGCTAACTTCACACGCAGTACCAGCTGTGTATTAACACTAAGCACTAGGAAGATTACTGCATTAGTTGTTCAAAGATAGGCCTGGTGCATGTTTTCATCCAAAGCTTTGTGAGAAGTGTTCTACAGCTGCTGTACAAGTGGCTCAACGGGAACTTCTTCAGGCGCTAGTACACACAAAGCAGTTAAGTTACTCCTGAAGACAAGGGAAAAGTTCCTTCAAAGCATTTCAGCAGGGAGGATTCTTTTCTAGAACTGGTAACTGCTTACATAGTTCCAATTCCTGTGGGGAACTGGAGGTTCACTTCCTCAGCAGGCACAGCTTCTTATGCTGCAGTTACTTAAGACACGAAGAAAACTCTTCCACGTGCTTTTCCTTTAGCATCACGTCCACTTTCTCTTCAGCATCTTCCCTTTAAGAACCAGGGCACTGCTGCCTTGAAGCTAGCCTAAGTTTTCAAGGAGAAAAACACTGGGCTTTAGGTATTACCTGGGTTTTGAGGCCTTGGCTTCACAAACCTGGCTGAAAGTCTAACTGTAGGTGGCTGGGAGAGAGCATTTCACTTTTTTTAGCACAATCTTTAGGTGCTAAAGCCCAGAGTTCCTGAAGACTTCACTTCACTGGGGCCTGATCAAACTGACTGCCTCTAATGGTGAGTAACCGTGCATTTACTGTTCCACAGAGCAGCCAGGAATGCTTCAGCAGAGAGCTTTCAAGACAAAGCCTGATCTTCCCTGTAATCAGTACGCTTCAGCTGGACACCGAGACCAGGATCCCCTCTCTGATGCTATCAGAGAATTTCCTCTCCCTCCCACAAAATGGTATCTGTACAGCTGCCTGCAAAAGAAACACATTACACAGATGGCCCACAAAAGGACAACTGGGACATAAAGTATTGGAAGGCCTGAATAAGAGGAGGTTGAAAATGAAGGGAAGAAAAGTACTGATTAGCTCATCAGGGAGGAAGGTAGCTGGTGAAAACAAAAATCCTAGAGCATCCAGTGCTCAGACTCCTCCTCTCTGGGGACCAATCAGGATGCCAAAAAGGTATTTATGGGGATCATCAAGCACACATTTTGGTTTCCAGTGATAAATGAAAAGGAGTTTCAGTCTACATCTGACTGCAGAATGAGAGAATGTATTACCTCTATCAAGCAATGGTGATGACTGATGAAATCACCAGCAGGAAAACATCAGCTGGGCTCCTTAATTCACTTTGGCCAACATAACCTAATCTCAACGTTTACTGGTATTATCTAACCTAATGTGATTGAATTTGCAGGAATGGATTAGAAGCAGCTCTGATAATTTTGTGCCAGAGAAACAGGAGGCACCAAGAATTTGGGTGTGACATCAATTTTCAGCAGCACAGCCAAGATGGGGAAATCATCCACAGTCCACGCATTCCACTTTGCAGTCCAACAGTGTTAACAGATATTCAGAGCCTGCAAATCTCTACACTCAGTGCTGCAAGAATGCTCTTCTGCAAATTTCCTTGAAATAGGGTTTAATCATGCAGAAAAATCTGATTTTTTTTCCCAAGGGATTTTTTTTTTCCTTGAGCTATACTAAGTCATTTTTAGCACTGAAATCTTCCAGGAAAGAAGGAAATTAGCAGGCCATGTATTTTCAAATTCCCCAAACAGCCACTGAAAGTCTAACCTTTGAGGACACATCTTTTGTTGGTTTGGTTTTTTCCTGTTAGTCTCTCCCTTAAGGTACAACTTGGAATATTCCAACTCCAAAACTCTTAAGTGGAATTTCAATCAGTCAGAAATTCATCCACCCCAGCACATGGGATAGAGTCATAGAATTGTTAGGGTTGGAAGGGACCTCAAGGATCATCCAGTTCCAACCCCCCTGCCATGGCCAGGGACACCTCACGCTAGATCACGTTGCGCAGAGCCACATCCAGCCTGGCCTGAAAAACCTCCAGGGATGAGGCTTCCACCACCTCCCTGGGCAACCTGTGCCAGTGTCTCACTACCCTCATGGGGAAGAACTTCTTCCTAACATCCAATCTCAATCTACTCACTTCTAGTTTTGCTCCATTCCCCCCCAGTCCTATCACTCCCTGACACCCTCAAAAGTCCCTCCCCAGCTTTCTTGTAGCCCCCTTCAGATACTGGAAGGCCACAATGAGGTCTCCTTGGAACCTTCTTCAGACTGAACAGCCCCAACTCCCTCAGACTGTCCTCAGAGGAGAGCAGCTCCAGCCCTCCATCATCCTCGAGCAGAGGAAATACCTCTGGCACGTATTTGTCAGAGACAAAGTCACGATGGGTCCTTTTCACCCTAAGAATGCATGAATCTGCACTGTGCAAGGTTTACAAACCAGTATTTACTAGCACTACCAAAACACAAAACATTCAAGTAGTATGTAACTGTAATGCAAGCCCTTGCATGGCAATCCAAATTTATTGAACTACTGATGCTAAGTCATACAAAATTGCACCACTTTAATTAAGGCTTTTTAGTTTACATTTGGCCACCTCAAAAGCAGTTGTAACATTAGGTTGGTCAATTTAAATACTGTGGCTCCCTGTTGGATATTACACACAATCTTTACACCCAAACGTTAATGCATACAAAGCAACAAGGCATTGTTAAATAAATCAGCAAAAAAGTTAATTACTGCAACTTAGGCCCTGTGACCAATTACACATGATTAAAATTACTTCCCACATTCACATCCACAGTACTCTTCCACCATTTAACATCTCAACCAAAACGTTACACATGTAAAACAATCACTAAACAGGCAAAAAAGTACTAAACCGGTATATTTGGTATTGCAAATACACTTAATGCAGGAGCAAGCAAGGGAGTTGAATTCACAGTGAGAATCTACAGCTGCAGAAGCCCAAGGGGGGAGGGCTGGGGGCAGGGAGGGGGGGGGGAAAATGATTTACAAAAAAATTGTCAAATCATTAAAAAAATTGCTTTTAAAATATACACTTCTTGTTGTAGACCCCCACTGTACACACGACTATAAACATTGTTCCCTATGTAAACAAGGCAAAGGAAACAGACGAGAAAAGGGTTTGAAAAGTCTGGACATTTCCTTCCCAACAGATATTTCAAGGCCATGTCTTTCAGGCAGATGTGTATTTTTGTGGTGTTGGTGTTTTTTAGGCTGAAAGGACTCTTGAAAGACTAAAAGATCACTGTCTCCACAGGTTGGTTGGGGTTTGGGTGTTTGTCTCCTAAAATTAACAAAACCTAGAGAGCTGTTGTGTTAATCAAAGCGCTTTTGTACAAGACCAGGAGGAGGAGGAGGAGGAGGAGGAGGATGATCCTGTATCTCTTTAAAAAAGTTACAATAAGCTACAAATACCCATGAAGCAAAGTTATCTGGAGTAGTCTATATAGGAGCTCTTTGGACTTTCTTTTTATTATGCTAAAATAGTGGTGCTTTGTTTTTGTTTTTGCTTTTTTTTGTCTTTCTTTTTTTTTGTGGGTTTTTTTTTGTTTTGTTAGGATTTTTACATTATTGTACTCTCCAATAGAAAGTGGGGATTGGTGAAGTAATACAGTACACAGTTTTCATACAGGTACAACATTGGTGGATGAGCAATGTCTCTTAATCAGTAATACTGGATGTAGGCTCTGGTTTTACCAGTTGCATACACTTAGAATATTTATAAGTAAAAATCTCTCATGACACTGGAAAGTGATTAGAATGTGCAAACTGATGTAGTAGCTTTCATCCATTTCTTAAAGGGTACCACCACAGGAAAGTCCATTTAAGATGTTGGTAGGTTTAATAAAGTTGGAATGCTGGCACTGTTGAATTGGGCAACAGTTCTTCAGACCTGTAACAACAAAAGGAGGTTAATATTAGCAACAGCTGCTTGCCAGCGCTCTTTAGTTAAAAGAACTCAACCAGAAACCAGCGAAGTTCACAGGCTCACAGGATGTTAGGGGTTGAAAGGGACCTCCGGAGATAGAATAGACCAGACCAGGTTGGAAGAGACCTTCAAAATCATTGTGTCCAACCTATCATCCAACACCACCTGATCAACTAAACCATGCAACCAAGCACCCTATCAAGTCTCCTCCTGAACACCTCCAATCATGGTGACTCCACCACCTGCCCAGGCAGCACATTCCAATGGGCAATCTCTCCCTCTGTGAAGAACTTCTTCCTAACATCCAGTCTGAACCTCCCCTGGTGCAGCTTGAGACTGTGTCCTCTTGTTCTGGTGCTGGTTGCCTGGGAGAAGAGACCAACCCCCAGTCCCATCTCCGTGCCGGAGCAGGACCACAGAATCCAGCACAGGTCACACAGGAACACATCCAGATGGGGCTGGAAAGGCTCCAGACAAGGAGACTCTCTGGGCAGCCTCTTCCAGTGCTCTGGGACCCTTACAGTCAAGAAGTTCTTCCTCACGTTGAGGTGGAACCTCCTGTGCTGCAGTTTCCATCCATTGCCCCTTGTGCTATCCCAGGGCAAAAGTGAGCAGAGCCTGTCCCTTCCTTCCTGACACCCAGCCCTCAACTATTCATAGACATTGATCAGATCCCCTCTCAGTCTTCTCCTCTCCAGACTAACCAGCCCCAGGTCTCCCAGCCTTTCCTCCAAAGGCAGATACCAGAGCTCCTGCATTATATTCCACCAGCCTTGTAAAAAGGAAACTGTTTCCAGAAGGTAAAGTTTTGAAGCATCAGAATGAACATTTTTAGTTTGAGCTCTATCAACACCTTAAAGCCTGAAAAACAATTTGATAGCAGCATGAACAGTGAATCTTAGACAGATTTGTTGTCCTGACTGGAATGGCAAAGGAGACCATCAACATCTCTATGATAACATCAAAGATTCTCCATGCTGTCCTGCATCACAGTATCATAGTATCAGTCAGGGTTGGAAGGGACCACAAGGATCATCTAGTTCCAACCCCCCTGCCATGGGCAGGGACACCCCACACTAGATCAGGCTGGCCAGAGCCTCATCCAGCCTGGGCTTAAACACCTCCAGGAATGGGGCCTCAACCACCTCCCTGGACAACCCATTCCAGGGCTTCACCACTCTCATGGTGAGGAACTTCCTCCCCACCTGCAGCCTGAATCTCCCCACCTCCAGCTTCATTCCATCCCCCCCCAGTCCTATCACTCCCTGACACCCTCAGAAGTCCCTCCCCAGCCTTCTTGTAGCCCCCTTCAGATACTGGAAGGCCACAATGAGGTCACCTCAGAGCCTTCTCTTCTCCAGACTGAACAGCCCCAACTCCCTCACTCTGTCCTCACAGCAGAGCAGCTCCAGCCCTCTGCTCATCCTCGTGGCCCTTCTCTGGACACCTTCCAGCACCTCCACATCCCTCTTGTAATCGGGGCTCCAGAACTGGAGGCAGTGGTTCAGGGCTTTTTGTCACCATTGTTTTGTTTGCCTTTAACAGCCTGTGGTAGTTTTAGGCTGCGCCTTTGAAATATTTTGTTATAGATTTCGAGCAGAACAGTAGAAGAATGTAAACAAATCACTACTGGGTGTAAAAAAGGAAAACCAAAGATAATTCTAAACAATTTCATTGGAGAGATATCTGCCATAAGCCTGGATGTACCCAAACATTCTGGGGGCTTCTATTCTCTTCTCTTGTTGCTTTGTTGATCTGGAGAGGACACTAACCCTGCTTCTGCTTGACCTTGGCTGCATTGTTTTGGTAAAGTCTAACAGATACTTTCTCTCTGCTCCTTTCTCCCTGTAGGACAGGGGATGGGGAGGCAGAGAGATAGCTTCCCTGGTCTTCTTGACCAGGGGGGTTCTCATGTTGTTTGTGAATTGTAAATACCTATAAATATGGTAAATCCTGTAGATTTTCATAGAAACAACAGGTTGGGAAAGACCTCAGAGATCGTCAAGTCCAACCTATTACCTAATACCTAACACCTCCTGACATCTAAACCATGGCTCCAAGTGACACATTCAAGCCTTTTTTGAACACCTCCAGGGATGGTGCCTCCACCACCTCCCTGGGCAGCACATTCCAATGGCCAATTTCTCCTTCTGGGAAGAGTTTTCTCCTCACTTCAAGCCTAAATTTCCCCTGACATAGCTTGAGACTGTGTCCTCTTGTTCTGGTGCTGGTTGCCTGGGAGAAGAGACCAACCTCCACCTGGCTACAACCTCCCTTCAGGGAGTTGTAGAGAGCAGTAAGGTCTCCCCTGAGCCTCCTCTTCTCCAGGCTAAACACCCCCAGCTCCCTCAGCCTCTCCTCACAGGGCTTGTGCTTTGTACATATTAATTGCACTCGACCATAGATTGTAGCTTTGGCTTGTAAATACAGCTTTCATTTCCTGGGCTGGCAAAGTTAATGTTGGGGGGGTAGGGGAAATTTCACCCCACTCCCCAGCCACCAGAGAGAGAAAATGTGCAAAGGCTTACCTGGCTCAGAGCTACAGTACAGCTATGTATTAAAGTAGCTGACACGAAGACTTTTTGCGTGCTTTCCCAGGCACCGGGGTTTTTCTGTTGATTTGTCGCACAAGGTCATAAAAGATCTGAGGGCAGAAAAAAAAAGAATCCATTGGTTCCTGGGAACACCAAGCTTCCTGCACAGCCTCAAGCCTTGCATCTTCCCACATCAGGTACTCACGGGGCTCAAGAGCCCCTGTAAACACCGAGTGATCACAAAGCCAGATAGTTAAATTGCCTACTTAGCACCTGGGGTTTTCCTGGTTCCGATAATTGTCTGCCAAGGGTTTTCCACCTTGAAGGAAGCAGACTGGAAAGGCATCTATACACTGCAGCTACTTGGTCTCTGGGTCACAGAATCATTAGCAGTTGGAAGGGACCTCCAGAGATCATCCAGTCCAACCCCCCTGCCAAACTAGGATCACCCAGGGTAGTCCACACAGGAGTGCATCCAGGTAGGGCTTGAAAGCCTCCAGAGAAGGAGACTCCACAACCTCTCTGGGCAGCCTGCTCCAGGGCTCTGGCACCCTCACTGCAAAGAAGTTTCTCCTCATGTTGAGCTGAAACCTTCTCTGCTCAAGTTTGTCTCCACTGTTCCTTGGCTTATTCCTGTGCACCACCCAAAAGAGTTTGGCCTCCTCCACTTGACACCCACCCCTCAGATACTGATAGACATTGATCAGCTCCCCTCTCAGCCTTCTCTTCTCCAGACTCAACAGCCCCAGGTTTCTCCTCTCTCTCCTTTTTGCTGTTGCCTTTGCAGCTTGCTTGGTTCCTTTTAGCACACCTTTCAGCTTGGTTTGTCAATGAGGAGGCCTCATTGTTTGTCTCCATTGTTCCTTGTCTTATTCCTGTTCACCACCCAAGAGAGCTTGGCCCCCTCCACTTGACACCCACCCCTCAGATATTGATAGACATCAAAGGTCAAATTGATCTGAACACTTATATGCCAGAATGATCAACTGCTAGATGCTATTAGTTTGCAATTTAGCACTGAGGTCAAGAAAGAGGCCACAGCTGCCTTCTGAGCTCAAATCCCTCTAAGGTTATTATTTTCAAGAACAGTTCCAGGAAGTTGTAAGTCCACATTTTCATGGTAACTGAAGGACACTGCTCCGTCACCAGCGGCCTCTTGCACTGGAGGGAGAGCAGGCCTCTTCAGATACATGAAAGACACTGAAGTCTAGAGAATTAATTCAGAAGCCTCTCTAGGACTACAGCATGAGGTAAGTGTAACATTTCCTAGAAAAGTAACTCATGTCTGAGAGTGCCTCTCACTTGGAGCCTCCCAGAATCCCAATTAGAACATGAATGTGTTGAAAGGCTAATTTAAGACAAGTCTACATACAATTAAACAGCATCTGCTTAGCTCCTAACTGACAGTGTTCCAGTCATCTCTGTGCCTCCTAAGCATTGCCTGCAAAGCAGCAAACACCCCAACAAGGGGTTGGGGCATTTGATGGAAGCAAGTCCTAGCTTATTAAACACATGCCTTTTAGATAGTTAAGCTGATTCATTTGTATCTAAGACAAACGGATAAGTTTCCATAAATCCCAAACACACATCCCTTATTTTCAATGTCAGCTCTGTTTAAAACCACCATGCTCTTAGGGTTGCATGCAAGTCTTGCTAGGAGGCAACTTGACTGGATGCTGTCACCAATGTTTTCCAGAAGACACAATGAACAGTAGGGTTTATCATGAAATCCAAGCTGTTCCAGACATGTAAATACCAACACAGCTGCTTAAGCTTTTGCACCCCCTCACCATTTTTTTCCCCCCAAGCTGCTCATTCTGACAAAACCCTTACAAGTTTTTGTTTTTACTATCCCATATAATCTAATACCAAATAACTTAGATCAAAGAGTTTTAAGGGCCTAACTCTCAAAGCTTTTTTTGGTAAAGCAGTCCAGCAATACATTCTCAAGTTGGCAGGGATCATATCAACGAGGAAATGTAACATTTATCCCAAATTCAGATGAATAGGACTTGAGAACTAACTATACTCAAATTAATATTGTGTGAGGAAAGACCTAAGCCAAAGCTAAATGCAGCCCTTCACATAAATACTGTGATAAACATCTCACATTTTCTCAATAGCAGGGTACAGTTTAGTCCATTACAGTGAATTTTATTCATAATTGTTGGTTCTTCCTTGACAAACTCTAAAGGTTTATCCCAAATTCAGATGAATAGGACTTGAGAACTAATGATACTCAATGTAGTGTGAGGAAAGTCCCAAGCCAAAGCTAAATGCATCCCTTGGTATAAACATCTCAAGTTCTCAATAGTAGGGTGCAGTTTAGCCCATTATAGTGAATCACAGTACATTAGAGGTTGAAAGGGACCTCACGAGCTCATCAAGTCCAACCCCACCCCCCTTTCTTTTTTTGTGTACAAATAATTGATTTTTATTTCAAGAGGGGAAAGAGTCTTTGTCCCAAAAGCAGGGGGCAAAGCACTTGGAAATCTGTGCTCACTTCCCTCCTTGGCTGTGCCCTTGAGCCATTTGTGCAGCAGTTTCAAATGCAGTTTCCCCATCAGACAATGACTTTTACAGTACGAACTGTAGATGTTTGGGTACCAGAGCAGTGTCCCATCCTTCCCCCCCTGCTGCCCCTCCCCTCCCAGAGGAGAAAGTGCCTTACCTCATTAACATTTATCTTTGATTTTGCAGAAGACTCTAAGAATGCACAGTTATTCCATTGCCTTGCTAGGTTCTGACCTTGTTCCTTTCCCACAACTCTTTCATCTTCCAAGTCACACTTATTGCCAACCAGAATCATAGGCACCTAAAACCAAAGACCAGCAAAGACATCATGAACATTTTGGGAAGGAAGAATGTAATGCACACCTAAAGCCCTACCTGAATCCTTACAGGGTCCTCACTTCTAGAGCAATCAAGCTCTGATATAAGCTGAAACTTGACAGTTGTGTGATACTTTCACCTTCAAATCTATGTGAGTGCATTTTCTGCCTGCTGTTTGGCAGGGCAGCGTGGGGAATGGGTTGAGGATTCAGCATGCTGGCAGTTGAGCACATTTCACATCTCCATGACCTGATGAGATTTCATTTTTAGATATTTAAGGCATCAAGAAGTCTTCTGAAGAACACATTACATGATTCTTAGACATTCAGAAATCCTGTGTTGGGTAGCATTATCTTGATTTCAGTAAAGCATCTGGCACCGTCTCCCACAGCATCCTTGCAGCTCAACTAAGGCAGTGTGGTCTGGATGATCAGGTAGTGAGTAGAATAGAATAGAACAGAACAGAATTAACCAGGCTGGAAAAGACCTTTAAGATCATCAAGTCCAACCTATCACCCAACACTGAGGTGGACTGAGAACTGGTTGAAGGCAAGTAGTCAGAGAGTTGTGGTCAGTGGGACAGTCTAGTTGGAGCCCTGTGTCTAGCGGAGTCCCTCAGAGGTCAGTACTGGGACCAGTACTGTTCAATATATTCACCAGCGACCTGGATGTGATGACACCAGGCTGGGTGGAGTGGCTGACACAGGAGGGTTGTGCTGCCATGCAGCCAGACTTAGGCTGAGAGCTGGGCAGGGAGAAATTTAACTAAATTCAACAAGGGCAGGGGTAGAGTCTTGCACCTGGGAAAGAACAACCCCATGGAGCAGTACAGGTTGGGGCCTGACCTGCTGGAGAGCAGTGAAGGGGAAAAGGACCTGGGGGTCCTTCTGTATGGAAGGTTGCCCATGAGCCAGCAATGTGCTCTTGTGGCCATGAAGGCCAAGGCCATTCTGGGGTGGATTAGAAGGGCTGTGGTTAGTAGGTCAAGAGAGGTTCTCCTCCCCCCTCTACTCTGCCCTGGTGAGGCTGCATCCGGAATACTGTGTCTAGTTCCGGGCCCCTCAGTTCAAGAAGGACCTCAGGGAACTGCTTGAAAGAGTCCAGCACAGAGCCACAAAAACAGACGAAGAGAGTGGAAGATCTTCCTTATGAGGAGAGCCTGAGGGAGCTGAGGGGTCTGTAGCTTGGAGAAGAGTGTTGAAAAAGCTGTTCCAATATTTTGACCATTTCATTTCACCCTAGTGAGAAAGCAAGTCAGACCTAAGCTTCAGCATAGGAAAAGCTTTATTTAAATCTTGGCGAGAACTGAAGTTGCAACTTGAAGCTCATTATCTTTCTCCTGATACTATGGAATGGCTTTCAAGACTGAGGGGAGAGTTGGATGTTAGGAACAAGATCTTTACCATGAGGGTGGTGGAACACTGGAACAGGTTGCCCAAGGAGGTGGTTGGGGCCCCATCTCCGGAGATATTCAAGGTGAGGCTGGACAGGGCTCTGGGCACCCTGATCTAGTTGAGGATGCCCCTCCTGACTGCAGAGGGGGTTGGACTGGATGAGCTTGAGAGGTTCCTTCCAAACCAGACCATTCTGTGATTCCAAAACCCACAACAATACACTCCCAAGGAACTGCTAGTCAGCATGAACATGCTATGCAAACTAATGTTTTAAATGTCACATGCTTTGATATCTGTGTACAAAGTTAATTTGATCACTGAATGGTAGGGCTTTGAAGAGGGGACCTCTGAAGATCATCTAGTCCAACCCTCCCCTGCTACAGCAGGATCACCTAGGCTAAAAATCACCCAGAAACATGTCCAGGAAGGTTCTGAATGTCTCCAGAGACAGACTGCATGGTATCTCTATGGGAAGCTTGTTACAATCCTTTGGCAACCTCAAAGTGAAGAATTTTGATGCTAAACAAGGCTATAACTTGGTAGGTTCTGGATGGGAAAGGTACATGCAACTTAAATATGACCCTTCTGAGATACATTTGTGATAATGGGCAAGAGATGACTTCTAGAAGAAATCTGCTGAACACAGGCAAGACTTACAAAAGATGGCAGTTACAGTGCAAGGTGGTTTGTACTATGGAAGTCACACTGAACTTCCCCCAAACTGAAATACTGAATGTATCTGTGTCTGCTGATGACAGAAGCTTGTGTGGATACATGCAGTAAGGAAGGCATCAGAGTTGTCTTGAAGAAGGAAGTTCTTCCCACCTGGTGCCTACAACCTAGAATGTGTTCCTGTTAAAAACATGCTTGCTGCTGTTTCACATTTGAAATACCTTTCTTGCTCTTATTGAGGGACTGAACAGTCAATTCCTACAAGTGTACTAAGTTGAGGGGTTTAAAATCAATTATAAACTGGGAAGTTTTAGCATTATGAAAGCTATAAAGTGAGGCTAAGAGGCACACATGGAAAATTGTGTGGAAACAGAATGACCACACTCACCTGCAGGAATACACACAAGCTACAAAAGCGACACAACATGCAAGTTCAAAGCTTACAGTACTGTCTTCCACCAGAATTTTGTGCTATTAAAAGTACTAAAACCAGAGGCATATCAAAGAGAGGAAAAAAACCCACAAGGGGTTTGAAACTGTCACTGATGGTAATTGAGGTCAGGATAGAGTTGCTTTAGAGATGTTTTCTGCAGCACTACTGAATCAGGTTATGTCCAGTTTCAAACAGAGTGTATTAAAGGAAGAGATTAAAAAGACAGCTATCTACATACTACATAACAAGTTACCATTTCTCTAGCGTGCCTTAACAGTTATACTCCTGCACTATGCATCTGCTGGTCAATTTGTCACTTACAAGTCTGGAAGCTACCTGATCACAGTGTACACAGGACAGTACCTGTAATGACAACTAAAACATAAAGCATTCATGGAGATTCTTACATCATCAGTGTCTTTGACTCGAAGAATCTGTTCTCTTAGATCCTGTAAATCATTAAATGTGGACTGTGCTGTGATGGAGTATACTAATGCAAAACCTTGTCCATTCTTCATGTATAGGTCTCTCATTGCTGTAAACTGTTCCTGTAAATGAAAAGAGAAACACAGATACAGATGTCACAATCTGTGCTTTCCTTGCACAAACAGCCTTATACTCCAGGTCACAAACACTTATTGGTGCCTCCTCCCTCAAGATGACCAGTTGCTTTGCTGTTTCACTATGTGTATTTTAGTCAAGTGGAATGCTTTTGAGGAAATCTGACGTTTGGAACATTATCTGGCCTTGGTAAGCAACATCTAGGTATTGCCAAGGGCTGTACCCTGGGATAAAGGTCACCAAAACTAGAGGGAAGAGGTAGAGAAGAAGGTAATCTGCTGATTACAGAAGTCACAATCCTCGCACATCTCTCCTCACCAGCTTTTTTCCATCTCCTGTTTGTTCTTCAAAATGCACTGTGAAGTAAATACATCCCTTTCCAGCCTCTTGGCACCTTCCTATGTTAAATTCTACTTGAATTTTCAAGGAGATTGACTAGAGAATGGAGACGCTCAGCAGACTTGTCACATCTCCTAGACTTAGGTGACAACTGTGGTGTTGCATGTGAAGACTTGCTGGTGCACTACATTATGCTCTCTGTTTGAAAACTCAGCAGTATGACTGTGGAACAGCATCTGCCTCTCTCACATCGGTGCCTTGCCTGTCTCGTGCCTGACCAATCACTCACCAAGTCTCATGCTGCATGTCAGATGAGAAAAGTGCACTGTGTGCTGAGAGAATGGCCACTCCATTTGTCCTATAGATTTACACTGCTTTATGGAGTTTAAGGAAGTTATTATTGGAGCAGATTACTGTTACAGTTCAGGGAACACACTACACCCAAAGGGTCTGGAGCTCACATTCATTGAAATCATTGAAGGAAATGACTGGTTTCAGTCAGAGGAAAAACGTGATCAGTATGCAAAGGGTCAGCATAACCCTGGGCTTCAAGTTCCCATAAGCTGACTAAAGCAATGCTATTTTTATCCCAATGTCACAGTACATCTCCCACACAAAAGGCAAAGCAGAGGAGAAGAAAGCATGTATTCTCTACAGTAACAGAAACCAAACCTGAGGAACTATTAGGCTTAATTTTCCCTCTGGGCAACATAAACTTAAACCAGTAGCACAATCTCTTCAAAGTGTGCCCCGCTCGTGCTTCCCCCATCACAGAACAAGAGCTCACAGGGAACTTGCATTGCATTTTCTGCTGCAACACTCCCAAGTTTCGTTTAAATGCTAGCAGGTTAAAGAACATCCTCTAAATCCCAGTGAACTGACCCAAATAACCCTTTAGAGGATGAGGCAGGAAACATGTCAGTGTTTTACCTCCCTCCAGCCTGTGATGGTTTTAACAAGGTACAGCAGTCTTTTAGGGGTTTACATACCGTTCCTGCAGTATCTAAGATTTCAAGCATACACTGTTGAGCATCTACTTCAACTTGCTGTCAGGAAAAAACAAAATAGATGTGGTTAGAATTTTTCCTCTCTTGCAACTCTCCCCTTCCCCCCCCCAAAGACACCAGGAATGATGTGATTTTAATAAGCAAATTCATAATGCATAAAGCAACATAATGGCTTAAGAAGTTTATGTGGATATACACTTTGAAAACAGCAGGAGGAAGCCTTTCAAAGGGCCCTGGTGCCATTTGCAAAAGCAGCAGCAGCAGCCAAGTACCACTCTGCAAAGTGATTAGGGACTTTTGATTACTAAAAAAAAAAAGAGGCTGCTAAATTTGTAATAATGGTTATCAGCAACTCACACAACTAATTCCTGCTTGTTTCAGGGATCAGTCATAGAGTGGAAGTATAGGTGAAAGCCAGAAAGCTGGGTTGGCATACTAATGCTCATGCAAGAGCAAACAAGGGAATAAATAGTACACAGCAAACAATAACAAAGGAAACCCCTATGAATAGTGCCTCCAAAGCAGGGCTTCAGTGACACCAATTAGGAAACTGACCTTAGAAAAACATGCAAAAGAAAAATAGGTTCAGATGCAGAAACTGATCAGGCTTCCTATTTCAGAGTTCTTCTCCTGTGGGGGATTTTTTATTTGATTTCCAGCAAGACTTGGACAGACTGGAGAGGACAAATGCAGAGTCCTGCATCTGAGGAGGGGATCTGCTGCAGAGCAGCCCTGCGGAGAAGGACCTGGGAGTCCTGGTGGATAACAAGTTCTGCATGGGACAGCAATGTGCCCTGGTAGTCAAGAAAGCCAATGGGATCCTGGGGGGCATTAAGAAGAGTGTGTCCAGCAGATCCAGGGAGGTTCTCCTCCCCCTCTACTCTGCCCTGGTGAGAACTCATCTTCAGTACTGCATTCAGTTCTGGGCTCCCCAGTTCAAGAGGGACAGGGATCTGCTGGAGAGGGTCCAGCAGAGGGCTCTGAGGATGATTAGGGCACTGGAGCACAGCCTGGTGAGGAGAGGCTGAGGGACCTGGGGCTGTTTAGTCTGGAGAGAAGAAGACTGAGAGGGGATTTAATAAATGTTTATCAATATCTGAGGGCTGGGGGTCAGGAGGGAGGGGACAGACTCTGCTGACTTGCTCCCTGGGATAGGACAAGGAGCAATGGATGTAAGCTGCAGCACAGCAGGTTCCACCTCAACACAAGGGGGAACTTCACTGTGAGGGTGACAGAGCCCTGGAGCAGGCTGCCCAGAGGGGTTGTGGAGTCTCCTTCTCTGGAGCCTTTCCAGCCCTGTCTGGATGTGTTCCTCTGTGACCTGAGCTACATTGCATGGTCCTGCTCTGGCAGGGGGGTTGGACTTGATGATCTCTTTGTGTCCCTTCCAACCTCTGACATCCTGTGATCCTGTTTTGGGTTTTTTGGTATTTTTATTATTGATTTGGATTTTTTTTTCTTTCTTTCAAGCTATTGGTACACTTCCCTTGATTCCACCTGCATTTAAAATTCCTAGGTGGCAGATGGGCACTCAAAACTAGTCCTGATATACACACTACCAGTAGTTTTGAGCTTTTCATTTGTAACCAGATGTGAGCATGCAGGGTGGAGGAGAGGAGTATTTCCACTCCTCTCCTAACTACCCCATGTCCCCTAGGGATGGAGATTCCTTCAATAGTCACTATTTTAATATGCTGTTATTCATCTAATTAAGCAACTTCTATTCTCTTCATCAAGAAATAATTGGGGAAGAAACTAAGGCATCAAGTTGCAAGACTTCATGCTCCATTATTTAGTTCCACACAAATTACTTAGAGCCAGATCCTCTCAACTTCAATCATTGTAAAACTAGATTTAACATTAATAGTATAGAATTGCAACTGCCAAAACAATGCATTGTTGAAGTCACACAAACCAAGAGACAAGTTGGAATTGCAACTAACAGAGAGGGGAAGGAAACAACTGCATAAAGTGTTGTCCAGACTTAAGCAAGACTTCAACAAGCTGTCTGATTTGAAAAAGAATACTACAGAGATGCATTCATATAAATATAGAATCAAGCAGGTTGGAAAAAGACCTCAGAGATCATCAAGTCCAACCTATTGCCTAACACCTCCTGACAACTACACCATGGTTCCGAGTGCCACATCCAATCCCCTTTTGAACACCTCCAGGGATGGGGACTTCACCACCTCCCTGGGCAGCACATTCCAATGGCCAATCTCTCTGGGAAGAACTTCTTCCTCACCTCCAGCCTAAACTTCCCCTGGCACAGCTTGAGGCTGTGTCCTCTTGTTCTGGTGCTGGCTGCCTGGGAGATGACCAACCCCCACCTGGCTACAACCTCCTTTCAGGTAGTTGTAGAGAGCAATAAGGTCTCCCCCAAGCCTCCTCTTCTCCAGGCTAAGCAAACCCAGCTCCCTCAGCCTCTCCTCACAGGGCTGTCCTCCAGACCCCTCCCCAGCCTTGTTGCCCTTCTCTGGACATGTTCAAGTGTCTCAATGTCCTTCTTAAATTGAGGCCCCCAGAACTGGACACAGAACTCAAGGTGTGGCCTAACCAGTGCTGAGTACAGGGGCAGAATGACTTCCCTGCTCCTGCTGGCCACACTATAATGCAGAGATAAATAATAATACAGAGAGATATTCCTATCTAGTCCTTTCAGGACCAAACCCAAAAGGAACATTTTAAGATCTATGCTAGATAAAAATAAGACGACAATTAGCATAGGCCAGAATCTCTTAAGATGGCTACACTTTTCCAGGCTCCATGGAAACAGTCTTTGGGAAAACTCAGCCAGCAAACATCCTGAGTCTAGTACGACCTGAAGGATGTAAATCTATAACAAAGGAAACATTTCACTTTAATACAGCTCGTGAATATTATTTTCATCACTTATTTGGCCTGACCCAGCAAAGGCCTGCACCAAATACTGGGATAGGGTCTGAAATTCCTGCTTCTCTAATGCAGAAAAGAGTAAACAGCCATATAGACTTTGTTGTTGTTGTCTGTTTAGATGTAGCTTTGGCTGGAAGCCCCTGTTTAACACAGAGTGGGCTTTTCCCAGCATACAGATTTCCATGAGGTCGAGGAAAACAAGTGTGAAATTATCATTTTGCTCTCACTAATTCTTCCTCTGTTCAGAAGAAATTCTGGTGGCTGGAAGCTGCACCAGCTGTTAATACAGCCTCTTTATTCCATTATAAAGCTAGTCCAGTGCTCAGAGAGGAGGGCCTGCAGTTTTTGCCCATTCACAGCTAGGGTTTTGGCATCGTGCTTCCCCTGTACAGACCCTGGCACTTGTGGCTATAAGGTGAAACACATCAGAGGATCGATGCATCTGGAAAGTAATTCAGATAAGAAACTGACACAGCTGAAAACTGATCTGCTTCACCAAATGGTTAACTCTTTTCATAGCGGTCCAGATGTACAGATCTTAGCCTGGAATATTAATCAGTCTCAGCTGAAACTGAAGAGTGAGCAATATGGAGATTAAAGACGATGCAAACAGAATCAGACCTTTCAGCTTGTCATGCTGATGATGGGAAAAGAGAAACTAACAGGCCACTGTGTTTGTTCACTGATGATGGGTTTGTGTTAGCTTATTAATAAAACAATAGCCCATCTAATGGAAGTGGATCAAGCTATCAGTTAAGCTGCTAGGAATACAGTATGATGCCTCCAGTGTCCTAAAGGGGAGCAGGAAGTTGTTCTTAGCAGATTTTCCTAGTAGCAAAGCTTAGAACCTCCAACATACATCTGCAAATCCACCTGCTGGGGCAACCACACACAAACCTATAAGAAATATTATTATAATTAAGAAAATAAATTCCCAATCCTGACAACGAAATTACCACTCTTTACTGACTAGCTACTAGGGTATTATGCTTAAACATCAAAGAGCTGGGCTTGAATTATTCCTTTTAGATTGAAAATTAACTTAAGACTAACTGAAGTTACCTGGCATTTTGCAGCATCACCAGGCATCCCCCTTTTCAAGCAATGACTCAAACTACTGACAAGCTTAAAACTGCAGTTTTAAGCCTCTGTGACACTCGAGAGGTGTTGTGCACTTACCTTTCTGTAGGAGTCTTCTATCGTAGGGTCGTATTTCTCAACAAATATTCCTTGAACAAATTGTACAGTCTGCAACACAACAGAAAAACAACCTCTTGTAAGATTCTGCTTGCATAGCCACACCTGGTAGCCACTGCACAGAAATGGCTCTTCCAGGTGTAGACTCAGTTATCCATCACATTTCTGAAGGCAAATTAAGTGACTGACATAATAAATTAGAGAACAAGCAGGTAGGTGTATGTAAGTGCTGTTAGATGAAGCAATGCTACAGATCTTCCTCTACCCACTCTTGCTTAGACCACAAGAATTAAAGCATGCACTGACTTAAGGTTTGTCTAACTCTTAGAAGCATCATTAGCCTTTTAGCTGAAGAGGACACTATACAGCAATGTACTTTTTATGCTTGCATTTAGAACTATTGTGTCTTCTGCTACTTAGGACAAGGGGCAACAGATGGAAACTCCAGCACAGGACACTCCACTTCAACGTGAGAAAGAACTTCTTTACTGTAAGAGCGACAGAGCACTGGAACAGGCTGCCCAGAGAGGTTGTGGAGTCTCCTTCTCTGGAAACTTTCCAGCCCTGTCTGGATGTGTTCCTGTGTGACTTGTGCTGGATTCTATGGTCCTACTCTGGCAGGGGGATTGGACCTGAAGATCTCTAGAGGTCCCTTCCAACCCCTAACATCCTGTGACCTGCCAGCACAGGAATTAAAGTTTAAAACAACCCTAACCAGCAGCATTCACTAGGTTTAGCTAGACTCAGTAAGATATTCCTGTCTACCTAGCACAGAGGGGATGTTTTTAGCACAAGTCAGATGGAACTTCAAGACTTAGAGGCCAAGTCAGAGCAGACAGGTTCAAATCCAGAAATGCTGCACTAAGATAAAGAATTCAGAAGCGATGGGAAAAAGTTCTTTCACAATCTAACACCGTCTGTCATTCAAGTTTGCCTTCAGGAACCACTTTGTAGGAGAATATTTCTTAGCTGCCAGAGTGGACCTCCAAACCTTACTTTATTATAAACTGCACAATATAAACCAAAAGATGTAAAGTTCTTAGGTGGGCTGAGAACATCATATTCTGTGAACTTTTCCAGCGCTAGCCTAGGTCAGGCTAAACTCTTCTGCAACCATTTAACTGACGTGCATGAACACTTGCAAACAATGGCTTATAACCCTCCTCCTGCACAGCTGTACACCTGCTTGGAGAAGGGATGGAGAAAACATGTTGCACTTTCTAGACAACACGCAAATCTCTATTTGCATGAAAAGAAACAGTGCTTTAGAGACTGCTGTCAAACATTTACCAAACTGCACTCTGAAGACATTGCTAGAGATAGAAGTTACCAAGGCCAGACACAGGCAGACCAGGTTATTGTGTGTTTTGTGAAGCAGCTTTCATTACTCACAGACCTATGGGTGAAGGAAGTTCCATGTAAACATGAGGAAAACTTTTTTCACTGTGAGGGTGAAAACATTGGAACAGGCTGCCCAGGGGGTTGTGGAGTTGTCTTCTCTGGAGATATCCAAGACCCACCTGGATATGTTCCTGTGTAATCTGCTCTAGGTGCTCCTGCTCTGGCAAGGGGTTGGACTAAATGATTTTTCATGCTCCCTTCTGGCCCTTAACATTCTGTGAAGACAGAGACCTTGCACAATGCTGTGGCTATGCACTTCACTGCTCAAGTCTTTGCCTGTCTTACACAACCACCATCAACCAATCCTCTACAAAAACAGCAGCAAGTGAGAGCGCAGCGATGAATGAGGTGGATTCACCCAAAGCACAGCACAGACCTGCTCTAGGCAGGAACCCTCAGCAGTCATTACTTCTGTTTATTCGTGCACATGAAGGAAACATGGGCTAGTAAACAGTGTATTAGAGAAACACCACATAAGAAGCCAAAGAAAATGCATCCAACTGCCTCACAAATTACTTACCAGAGCAGACTTTCCAACACCTCCAGAACCAAGAACCACTAGCTTGTATTCACGCATGATGCAAGAGATAAATCACCCTCAATACCTGAAACACACAATGAATTATTGACCACATTGATCAACAGGACAACTATTTTAGCATTTCTGCAGCCACCCTAAGATTGTACATATACAGATACATAAAACAAGCCACGAGCAGTTAAATATTGATTTAAAGTGATAAATGCAGGAGGTATACCCCTATAACCAGGCATAATAGAAGCAGGATGTCACTTCAATTATTACAGACTAGGGGAACTCTGGATGTTTATTCAAGACACAGTAACTGCTGAACGATGCAACATTTTCATCTAGCACAAATGAAGTGCACCCAGGTTTTCTTGTTACCAGGATTTTAACACATAATGAAGACCCATTACTCATGTGTCCTCTAGTCTAGTTTTGTAGTCGAGATAGCACTGACTTGGAAAGTGGTTTTACATGGATTTTTACATCCTGTGAAGCAGGAAGCCAGAGAAAAGGCAAGGATAGGGTAAGTTTCTCTGCCAAAACATCAGAAGTGTTTCAAACAATGTGCACAAGTATCTGGAAAAACTGCTCACACCCATGTGTACACAATACTTCCTCAGAGGCCTCTGGATAGACTAGTCTCTGTCATTTACTGCAAGGAAGAATCAGGCATAGAAATTAGTTGACTCCAGTTGATAGGCCAATTACTTGGATTGCAGCATACCATCCAGTCAGGTGTGTTTCATAGAATCAGTAAGGTTGGAAAAGAACTCAGAGATCAAATCCAACCCTATTACCTAACACCTCCTGACAGCTAAACCATGGCTCCAAGTGCCACATCCAAATCTTTTTTGAACACCTCCAGGGATGGTGACTCCACCACCTCCCTGGGCAGCACATTCCAATGGCCAATCTCTCTTGCTGGGAAGAACTTTCTACCCTCACCTCCAGCCTAAATTTCCCCCTGGCACAGCTTGAGGTTGTGTCCTCTTGTTCTGGTGGCCTGGGAGAAGAGATCAATCCCCAGCTGGCTACAAACTCCCTTCAGGTAGTTGTAGAGAGCAAGAAGGTCTCCCCTGAGCCTCCTCTTCTCCAGGCTAAGCAACCCCAGCTCCCTCAGCCTCTCCTCACAGGGCTGTGCTCCATAGCCCTCCCCAGCCTCGTTGCCCTTCTCTGGACACATTCAAGTGTCTCGATGTCCTTCTGAAACTGGACACAGTCCTCAAGGTGTGGCCTAACCAGTGCTGAGTACAGTTTCATCTCACAATGTTTCCCAGAAACACACAAAAAACCTCTTAATTGTGCAAGCAAGTTCATAACATCACAGCAAGCATTAAGGTAGTTCCCAGGTTTCTTACCATCTTTCCTTCACTGAGAAGTTGCTTGCACAACACATTTTGCAAAATCAGACCAAAACATGTATTCCCCAAAGCCACACAGATGCCTGAAGAGCTTGCAGTTTTATATTCACTGCTTTCACAGTACTGAACAGATTATTGGCTGAACAGCTGCTAATGTTTGTTACTTATGGCACTGATATAATAATTATAAACCATGTCTCTTGAATTTCACAGCTACTCCATCCCCTCCTCATCCATACCCAACCTTCTTTCATATCACACAAGTTTTTGCAAATTCATATATATGCACAGACACACAAACATGTAAATTACTTTGTTTATATGGGCTGACATACATCAAATGTCTCCAGTCTCCTATGAAGAGCTGAAAGCATCAGCATGCCAACACAAAAAAACCCCCAACCAAACACAAAAAAACCCAACCAACCAAACACAAAACCAGAATGTGAACCTTCAGGCAACAGCATCTCTTTAGTGTCATTTACTTGAAATAACATCTGAAGTTTGCAGCTACAGACCCAGAGTTTGATCTGTACACAGAAAGTACAACCATGGCACTGTAATTCAGTTCACCAAGCAGTGTTTGATAAAAGGCCTTAGTTAATTTTTAATTCAGAGGCCATTTTTAAGCGATCAGCTCTTAATCCAGCTACAATAAAGGGCTGCAAACCACCAGATGCAGTATTTCCTCTCCCTCATTACTGTTCTCACAGGAAGAAATACTGAATAAAACCTGCTACAGTACAGCTAACAGTTGCTACTGATAGGAAGCTCCTTATCCAAGAGGAGATAGCCTGCATTTGCTCATTCTGAAACACTTCAATGCTAAACAAAAGAGACAAACTTGTGCAAGAAAACTAAACCAACCTCTTCCCACCAAGCAATTTTCCAAAGGGAACAGCAGGATCCCAGAAGCCTGTTTTCAAAACCATCCCTTCTGAAGTCTGAAAGTTGATTATGTTTAGCTATCTAACCACAGTTGTAGTGGCTGTAGTTTCATAAATAACTGGAGGCAACCAAAATACTCTTTTGAGACTCCCTGTTCAACACTAGCTAGTGGGGCTGCCTACAGCCTGCAGACCTGCTTGCTTCTCTTGGTTGAAAAGTGACCCACAAAAACAAGGGCCACAGATTTTTGGACATGTCTTTGGGTCATGCTGCTCAATCCCACCCCCACCCCCCTAATATCTTGCAGTCCTAGCAACCGAGCTAACAGGACTACTACTCCTGCCCAGGGAGGAAGGTCTCAGTAAATTCTCTGCAGGAGCTCTAGCTGTTAAATCACCCATTCACGCCCTTTCTCTGCTACTGCAGAACGGCAAAACCCTCCCCAACTGACAAATAATTTGGAGCCTGCAGGAGAGGGGATGTGCAGGGAAACCAACACAGGTGCTTGTAGAAGGTAGACAGTGGAAGTAAAGTTAGAAAGACCCTTCTCAACAGCAGCAATCTCACAGCACATCTGGAGTCACACCATCTGTTTGGTGTTTAGCACAAAATGCTAATGTGATTTACACAAATACCAGAACACCTCTGTGTTAGTGTCCAACTTTGCCATCAGAGATTGCCTATGAGGAGCAGCTGAGGGAGCTGGGGGTGTTTACCCTGGAGTAGCAAAGGCTGAGGAGAGACCTTATTACCTCATTGCTCTCTACAACTCCCTGAAGGGAGGCTGTAGCCAGGTGGGGGTTGGTCTCTTCTCCCAGGCAACCAGCACGAGAACAGGAGGACACAGTCTCAAGCTGCACCAGGGGAGGTTTAGGCTGGAGGTTAGGAAGAAATTCTTCCCAGGAAGAGAGATTGGCCATTGGAATGTGCTGCCCAGGGAGGTGGTGGAGTCACCATCACTGGGTGAGGTACTCAGTGCCCTGGTTTAGTTGATGAGATGCTGTTGGGTGATAGGTTGGACTTGATGATCTCAAAGGTCTTTTTTAATTTGGTTAATTCTGTATTCTGCAATTCAACATGGTCAAAAGACTGAGAAATCAAGAGGCTAGTTCCTGTTTGATTTTCTTCTTGCAAACACCTAACAATCTTTCTACTTATCTAAACTGTTCCTTGCACCTTCAATGAGCATAAGGACTGCAAGACCCAAGCCATAATGAAACAACTTACGTCCAGCAAAGGAGCTCTCTGCAGACCTCTGTAACCAGTACATTCTGAGAGGCTTCAGTGATTTTCATACTTAATAGAAGATCTTTTCACTCCTGAATTAAGGAATTAAGTTTCCTTCCCTATACAGATTTTTTTTGCAGCATGGACCACCACCTTTCACACCTCAAGCTGCATCTATTTGGCACCACTGTAAATGTTTGGTTAGATCCAAAATCCTCTGAGCTGTCCACCCTTTCTACAAAGAACAGGAACAGAGGATTGTTTCTTAACTGCACTGAAATACACCTCAAACCCATGACAAGTTAAGCCTGCAACTACATTACCTGTCACTTCTTTAAAACAAACATTCAGTTATGCCTTTATTTTTGGAAAGGTGTCACTAAAATGACATAAATGTAGTGGGTGTATGGGAAATTCTAGTGCAGTAATCTGGGTGAACTGCAGCAATTTATAAGAACAGTTTAAGCTGAATGCTTCAGTCTGAAGTGAGCAAGTAAGGAAATGTCAATAATGAAGGCTGACAGAAATTCAGAAGCACCAGAACTTCAGCAGCATGTACCAAATATCTGGTTTACTCAGTGCTTTGAGTGATTTGTGAATTTCTCTTACTGAATGTTCTGTACTTCCTTGAAGAAAACTCCAAATCCTAAAGGATTTGGAACCAAGCTAACAGCTTGGTTTTACTAAGAGACTGTGAATTCCATTTTGGCTCTCAAAGAGGGATTCAGGTATTTAATGCAAGCCAAAGCTTCTTTCAGATCCAGCATTGGAAGTTCAGTTCTATATAACCCACTACTGTACAACACTCTGCAGCTGATTCACTACTTTAAGTGGTGGTACATAATTAAAGCATGTATGTAAATACACAATTACAGCTTGGTTAGCCATGATACTTAATCTCTAAAGCACCTAAGTAAAAAGCTTTTTGAAGGCGTTTGAAGATGTGACCGAGCCAGACTGCAACACGCTCAAATGTTTCTCTGTCCTCCCCTCCAAGCTTGGGAAAGAGCCATGTGAATACTAATGACACAGGGAGACTTCCTCTTTCTCCACAACAACCTGTCATTTCCACAGTTACTTCTTAACTCACCAAGAACACTCAGTAACCTTTTTTATATACCCATGCCTGTACAGCATAGAGGTAGCTTGGGATCAGTCATCAGGTAGTGTGATCACGGCGTCTGGAAACACAGACCAAGAGAAGGGCCATGAGGATGATCAGAGGGCTGGAGCTCCTCTCCTGTGAGGACATGCTGAGAGAGTTGGAGTTTTTTGGTCTGGAGAGGAGAAGGCTCTGAGGAGACCTTATTGTGGCCTTCCAGTATCTGAAGGGGGCTCTAAGAAAGCTGGGGAGGGACTTTTGAGGGTGTCAGGGAGTGATAGGACTGGGGGGAATGGATCCAAGCTAGAGAAGGAGATATTTGGATTAGACATTAGGAAGAAGTTGTTCCCCATGAGGGTGGTGAGACACTGGCACAGGATGCCCAGGGGGGTGGTGGAAGCCTCATCCCTGGAGGTTTTGAAGGCCAGGCTGGATGTGGCTCTGAGCAGCCTTGTTCTAGTGTGAAGTGTCCCTGTGCACATCAGGGTGGTAGGAACTGGAGGATCCTTGAGGTCCCTTCCAACCCTGACAATTCTATGATTCTATGTTCTCCAAAACACTTTAAAAAAGCTAACTTGGGCATCTCTTAAGAGGATGCAGCAGAAACACCATCTATCCTCTGCTTCCACTTAAGATGTACCACCTCACTGGCTTTGAGCAGCAGTCCTGATGGTGTCACTTCACCTTCCTCTTACTGTTTTCTAACAGAAAAGAAAAAAATTCCTAAGAACTTTCCCAAGAAAACTTTCCTGGTTACATGTCTTTACCTCCTTCTCAGCAGAGAAGCCACCAGCCCATGGCCCTGGGTTAACACAGCAAGCTCTCAGAAACACCCCCTCCACACAGATGGGAGAGAAAGGAACACACACACAAAAAAACCCAAAAACCTAAAACAAAACCCAAAAGAAAGCAAAAATGTTCTGGGTTGAGATAAAGACAGCTCAAAGAGATGGTAAGATGCACAATTAGCTTATCCTGTTTGCAGAAAAGCCCAGCAAAAATGCAGAAGCAGCAGCAGAAGCCAGCAACCTTCCCCCACCCCCAACCCACAGCCCACCCAGCAGAAAAGACACAAACCCCCCAAACCCCAAAAGCAGCAACTGGAACAGGAAGCCTCTCATCTTACAATCTGAACTCCAATCCCCACAATACTTTGCTCCAGCCAGCACTTCCATTTTGAAGCTGGCATGACAGCAGCACTGTATTGAGTATCAGCAGCAGATTCAAATCAACCCATGACCTCCATGAAGCTAGGAGCTGCTTCAGGACACGGCAGTCTGCCATGTTATTCGGTGTAATAAAAGCCTAACACACCTCTTCTCTGACCAGGATGCATGTCGGCTGAAAGCACAGCACAGACTGAGGTAGGGCTCTGATCTCACTGAACTTGACTTTCCAGTGATTCCCAACTAGCTTGACCTGACTCTCCTCTAGCTCAGGCTCATTTGCTCATATTGCATGTTGTACAGACTGGTTGAATCTTAAACTTCAATCATGCTCTTACGTTACTTTTCAGACTGACAACATTCCTCTCTGGAACTAATATTGTATTCAGCTCCATCCAGTGCCGAAACAGCAGAAGCCATTCAGCCTCAAGCAAGACATTAAAAGTTCAACTGCTGAAAGAGATGCAAGCCATAAAACCTGAGATGGAAGCTCAAACTCCTAATGGATTTCCTTTTCTGCCTGGAAAAGAATAAAAGTACTCATCTAGCCACTCAAAACCAGGTACTAGACTTAGTGCACGCAGCATCTCTACTAGGGACATGGTCTAGTCAATGTGGTGGTGGTAGGCCACAGGCTGGACTTGATGATCTCAGAGGTCTATGCCAGCCTCAATAATTCTGTGATCCTGTGAAAGTCTGGCCTTGCATTTCACATTTTCATCCCCTTCTGCCCCTGAGAAGTTGCTACTGGAAGACTGTTGGAAGAATATATAATTAGGAAACCATTTGTACAGTCAAGACAGACCTCAATATAGCACCTCAAAAAATCCCAAAACACAGCAGTTTTTGCAGGCTGCAGTAACTAGCACTATGGGAAAGCAATTCCATTAACTGGAAGGGAGTAAAAAAGGATCATTAGATCACACAACCTCAATCATTCAAATAAGGAGACAGGTTTGTGTGTTTCCTTGTCTACAACTCAGCATTCCACAGCTACACCCCAAGAGGGCCAGCATTTCTAGAACAGAGTGCAACAACAACTCCTGTCTGTACTCCCCAAGTCATCCAACCTCAGGGCTGTAGAACACTCAAAAGGGGCACAACAGAAATGAAGGGGCTATGGTAACTGAGCAACAGATAAGGAAAATCCCCCCAGATTTACTGGGCAGTTGTTAAGAAGTATCCACTGAATCACTCAACAATTAAATACAACTAAGTTTAAACTTATTCTTACAAAATAAACCATGTAAGCAGCTTGGTTTCCTTATTTAGTGGAGTCTATTTTAAGGGAAATGTTGCTTTGAAGGCTGGCTACATTTAAAGTGACAGACCTACAAGGAACAAGTGCAATGACAACTTCCTTTGCTTTTTCATTGTTCTGCTCCTCCCTCTTCAGGCAAGAAAATACTGTCAGCTGTGGTCTTTTATACAGGTGGTAAAGAATGAGATAGGAAGCCTGCAGAATTCCTCCTAATTGGAGCAGGTACTGGCTTTGAACAGCTGAGCCAAGTATTTATATGCAGAGATATTTGACATAACTGAACTCTGAAGATCTTTAATGCAAGATTTAGCTAGAAATAGAAAAATCAAGGGAAGCTATGCTTCTTCAAGAAACACTTTCATACATGTTAGATGCTAATGCTCTCCCTAAGTACACAATCTCTCAGAAGCAGAGAACTCACTTTCAGGCTGCTTCCATTAGCTGCCAGTGGCACGTCAGTAACTGGAAGTTTCAGCAACATACTTCCTGAAATGTAACAGTCCTAAACCCACCACAGCTGCCCAGCCTCTCTTGCTACTCTGTTTGTATTACTGTACCTAATTAACACACACATTAATACATTAGTGTAGTGCATTAATGTAACTGATTCCACTTCTTCACCATGGCAGAGGGGTTGGAACTAGATGCTTGCTGAAGTCCCTTCCAACCCTAACAATTCTATGACTCATGACACGCTTCTTAAAGTACTTGATAAACTAGAGAAGCAAGAGCTTCATATGCACCTGGATGTTTCTCCGATAAAGATTCTCCCTGAAGGATGAGCAGGTCTTTGAATAAAGCTGCTAGAGCAGAAGAAAATACAATGTTTAACCAGGACAAGTCACTGGAATTGAAGTGTTTTAAATACTTCACATCTGTCAAGGGCTGTGAATGTGGAACTTGACTACCACTCCTGCCTTACCAGATAAACTAAGGAAAATGCTTCCTAAACATTTTCCTTGAACAATTTCACAGGCTCAAAGGCTGATAGGGGTTGGAAGGGACCTCTGGAGATCTTCCAGTCAAACCCCTCTGCCAGAGCAGGGCCTTTAAATCCAGCACAGGTTGCACAGGAGACTCCACAACCTCTCTGGGCAGCCTGTTCCAGTGCTCTGTGACCCTTACAGTAAATATTTTCCTCCTCATGTTGAGGTGGAACCTCCTGTGCTGCAGTTTCCATTGCCCCTTTTGCTATGCCAGGGCACAAGTGAGCAGAGCCTGTCCCTTCCTTCCTGGTACCCAGCCCTCATCTATTTCTTGAAGCATGTCTCCAGAGAAAGACAACCAAAGTGATAATGCCAAGAAAGCTGAGGAATAAGAAACCCAACTTCAGTGGTGAAGGAAGAAACCACACTCTCACTGCTTGTAAAGCTTTCCTAAAAAGCTGGAATGAATGAATGAAACAATGAAAAGATTCAGGAAAGTTCAAATGCCATTGGTAACTGAGCTTGATAGGAAAGTGCTTTGGTGGAGGTGTTCTTAGGTAGAATTTACTTCTGTTTCAGCTCTTTCAGCTTCAAATTTTGGTTTCTGATTAAACTTTGTTACATTGTCGGAGGAATGAGAAACAAAATAATCCAAATGTTCCAAGTGATATTAAACCAAATGAAGCTGTAAGTAGAGCTCAGCCCCAGGCCAAAGACATGAGCTAAATGCAGTCATTACTTGAAGATACCCCTGAGACTTGCGATGTGAACTAGTTGTTCAGGTATGGAATTAAACAGATAACACTTCTGGGAGGGACCATCATTTTCAGAAGGGATTGTGATTATTCAGCACTTTACAGACACCATGATTCTTGCTCAGGCCCTGACATTCTGGTTGTATTGTGATGCTGCAGTGTATTCACTAAAATTTTCATAATCCTTCTGCCCTAGCACATTTATCTCTCTGAAAGAGATGCTTTGTTAGAACCACCTTGGGAGTAGCACTCCCAGTTCATCTCAACTGTTTGCAGGGGGGGGGGGAAATAATAAAACACAGTTTCAGACATTAGAATATCAGATAAAGCAAACTACCTGACTGCTGCTCCTGCTTACAGTTAGCAGGGAGGGGGGGGAGGGGGGGGGTGGGCAAAAACAGTGAAGCAAAAAAATAACTGCTGCTCAGAGAGGAGACAGTGGCACTCAGATGGAACAAGAGGATAATGGTCAGACATTTGGAAAAATAGCTCTACTGCAGTCACAGGAGCAAGCAAGGTCAAAGGATTAAGTCTTTCCAGATAAGATGTTTCCCACTTAGGGCAGAAAAGAAGTCTCAGATGGCCAAACCTAAATCTTTCTAAGGTTCTGTTCCATCCACACTCCACTGAGTCTCTTGGTTTAGAACCCCTTCTTCAGGGAAACAATTAGAGAAGAGAGGATGTATCCTGCTCTTAATATTTCCCAAATGCTTGCATGTAAGGGGGAAGTCCTAAATTCCTACCCTTCAAATCCAAGCTTTAGGTTTTTGTGGGGTGAGTTTTTGGTTTGGTTGGATTTATTTGTGGGTTTGGGGTGGAGGTTTTTTGGGTGTGTTTGGGTTTTTTTTTTTTTGTTTTGTTTTCAGAATAATTTCAATGCATAAGCAGCACCTTGACAACCTAAGCCAAAGAGAAGAGTTGTTCATTTTCACCAACTTTTAGATGCTTTAGGAATTAAGCAACATCAGGGTTACTCAAAAGTGTAAGTGGCACATCGTATTGAAAAACAAACCAACCAACCAACCCTAAAACACTCTAGAGCTGACTTCCACACACGTAGAGAACATGATTCAGAAATTGATTCTGAAGACACAGGAAAAGACTGATTGGATCTAATTAAAAGCTTTTATACTCAAGACTGCTGGAAGCAGAGCCTATTTCATTACTAATGTAGGCTCTTTGGAAGCAAGTCAACTGTTTGGCAAACAAGGCTAGGAGCAGCTTTTGTTTCTAGTTTTCACCTGGTTGTGATAGCTTGTCCTGCCAAACAAGGATTCTGTCAACTGGACAGCTATTTCTTCTGGGCAACAACACAGTAATTTTGCTTAGATAAAAATACCTCTTCATTTTTGTTCAAATACTTTAACTGATGCCAGAGAATCTTCAGAGGATTTTCAAAAAGCTGTTTGGGTGATTGAGCTTATCCAGTGCCATGGAATTATACTAACCACTTCAGAAAAAGGCAGAGGCCTGACAACAAGTTACTGCAGCTCAAGCACAGCACCAAGGTTTAAGGTGCTCCTTCAACTGCCCACGGGGACATTTACCCACAGAGACAGCTTCATCAAGTTTCCTTCCTTTCACTGAAGGGAACTACCTCAATTAATACTGCATGCAGGCATGATTTCCACAGAGCAGCTAACATGAGCTTACTTGTAAGATTAGGGGACTTGAGCATTTCCGCTATGAAGAGAGACTGAGAGCTCTGGAGCTGTTGAGTCTGGAGAAAAGAAGGCTGAGAGGGGATCTGATCAATGTCTATCAATAGCTGAGGGATGGGGGGCAAGTGGAGGGGGCCAACCGGAGGGGGCCAAGCTCTTTTGGGTGGTGCACAGCAATAAGCCAAGGAACAAGGCAGACAAACTTGAACATGGAAGGTTTCACCTCAAAGCGAGGAGAAGCTTCTTTCCACTGAGGGTGACAGAGCCCTGGAACAGGCTGCCCAGAGGGGTTGTGGAATTCTCCTTCTCTGGAGACTTTCAAAACCTGCCTGGATGCATTCCTTTGTGGACTACTCTGGGTGATCCTGCTTTTGGCAGGACGGTTGGACTCGGTGATCTCTGGAGGTCCCTTCCAACATCTAATGTTCTGTGGTTCTATGGCTGCTTTCTAGAATTAATAGAACTGAATAAAATCTGGTTTTGTTTTCCTGAACAAACTTAATGCATGTTCTGAGGATGAAAACTGGCCTGATTAAAGCCACTGATACCTCAACATGAAAGCCTCCAATGTGAGAAGCTAACAAGCATGTGCAACTTGCAGTTGTTCCATAGGAAGTGTAAAAAGTCGTTTCAAAGCCAGTGATGTAATGAACTTTCATAAGCTTCTAAAAACTGCTGTGCTTTTAACACGTACTGAGTTCAAGTTTCAACTATGTGCAAAAACTCCAATGTGTCAATTCAGATTTGGAGTCCTTTACAAAACCTAAGCTTATATTCTACTTAAGCCTAAAATTGGGTTTGCAACATACATCAGTTCTTCTTCTGATGACTGTTTGCCAGAGCTGTGTATTTTCTGCCTGTTTCTGTAAATTAGCCACTGTCTCCCACGAAACTTGCTTGTGCAGCAGACTTCCAGCAAAAACTATCACCTCAGAATTCCTGAAGAAACTGAACTACAAATGTTTGGTTGTTTTTTTTTTATGGTTGTAAAAAAAATCCAGGCAGATAATTAATACAAAAGAAAACCACTCTGATTTTGAGAAATACTACAAGTATATTAAACTCAGAATCATAGAATTGTCAAGGCTGGAAGGGACCTCAAGGATCATCTAATTCCAACCCTCCTGACATGGGCAGGGACACATCACACTAGATCAGGTTGCTCACAGCCACATCCAGCCTGGCTGCAAAAACCTCCAGGGATGAGGCTTGCACCACCTCCCTGGGCAACCTGTACCAGTCTCTCACCACCTTCATGGGGAAGAACTTCTTCCTAACATCCAATCTGAATCTACCCTTCTCCAGCTTGGATCCATTCCCCCCAGTCCTATCACACCCTGACACCCTCCAAAGTCCCTCCCCAGCTTTCTTGCATACCCCTTCAGGTACTGGAAGGCCACAAGGAGGTCTCCTTGGAGCCTTCTCTCCAGAATGAACAACCCCAACTCTCTCAGCCTATCCTCGCAGGAGAGCAGCTCCATCCCTTTGATCATCCTCGTGGCCCTTCTCTGGACACTTTCCAGCACCTCCAGATCCTTCTTGTAATAGGGGCTGCAGAACTGGACTCAAGGTGAGGTCTCATCAGAGTGGAATAGAGGGGTAGAATGCATAATGACCACATTAAGATACCTTGCTACACATGTGCTAAATATTCAGCAAGTTTGTAGAACTGAGGCAGCAATTTACTGCTGTGAATTTGGCTCTACAGTCATCACAGAGAATTATTTACCTCTAAACTTTAACCAGTCAACAGACAGTCACATCATGGTACACCCAACATAATTTACCTGATGTGCATCCTTCTGATAAAAAGCAGATAGAAGCATTTGTTTACCCCCATAATTGTTACAGTAAATATCACTCAAGCTACGAAAAAGGTTAGAATCAGCAGGACTGCAATTACAGCACAGGAATTTTCAGAGGCAAAATGCACTCATGTACAGTTTGAAAGTTACTTCAAGAAGAAGGTTGCCAGCTGGCTGGAGAAAGGCAGCTTAATTTCTGTTGCAGAAACAAGACCTAGCTTCAAATTCCACGTGATATCTGCTTAACTGGCAATCTTAGCTCTGCTCTGATTGTGACGCTGGCTGCTGAACCAGTGAAGCCTCGTATCAGGTTTCCTTCCACAGACAGAAGGCAGGGCTCAGTTCAACTGCAATCCCAATACTACCTGAATTTTTGCTCCCCCCCCCCCCATTTTCCTCCATGACCCACACACCATATACACCCCTGGCAACGCCAGGGCCCGCACACACGAGTATCATTATTTGCAAAGCCTTCGTTATTAAAAGTTTGGTTTCAGGCTGGATGAGAGGAAGAAATTCTACACAGAAAGAGTGATTTGCCATTGGAATGTGCTGCCCAGGGACGTGGTGGAGTCACCATCACCTGGAATTGCTTAAAATGAGACTGGATGAGGCATTTAGTGCCACGGTTTAGTTGATTAGATGGTGTTGGGTGATAGGTTGGACTCAATGATCTCAAAGGTCTTTTCCAAGCAGCTTAATTCTGTATTCTGTATCTTCAAGGCACAGAGAGAGAGAGAGATTTCCTTCATCATTATATGATCTTTTTGTTACTAGCCATTAAAGACAAGCTAGTGTAAGCCCTTTGTATACAAATTATCCTTCCACAGTGTGATTTACAGCAATTCTATTACAAATCAGGCTGGTAGGATGAAAGCATTGTTACCGAGTCCCATATGTCATTTTAATTAAGATCAGAAGTTCTATCTGATGAAAGGACACTGATTCTATGCAAACTGAAAGTACTAGCTACTACCATTCATTAAGAGGAATAAAATTAGTTCTTCCATGATAGATGAACCATACCAGCAAAGTCCCAAGTAATTGTAACTCACACCTGTTTTGACCTTGCAATCAATACTTCCCTAATAGAAACATGGTGCTCAAACGTGAGCAGCAAACATCTCTGGGAGTCACCCAAATTATGCCTAATTTCACAAACAGTCCTTTTGTTAAAGCCTGAGACATCTGTTCTAAGGTTAAGCTGAAATAAAGCACAGACAAACACCCAGCAATAACAACCATCTTCTGCCACACGGTTTTGCTACCTCTGCAATAATGGAGGTGCAAACTTAACTGCTCCTTCTCACAGTTTATTAGCTGAATCCACTGAAAAAGGCAGGGTTGTAAAAAGTCTGAAATGCTTAACTGAAGTGGCTGAAACTTCAGCAGAGCATTCTGTTCTGCTCCTGGCTGAAAGGCAGCAGCATCTTGAACACAGGGATGGTAGCAACTGAAGAACATCCAACGCACAGACATATCTTGACTAGAAGATGACAGCTGTAGAAGCTGACCTCCACACTGCTGCCTTTATGCAGATGCACACACAACTTGGTTATTTATGAGGCAACTGCTAAACTGTCACTTCAGACAAAGATAATACCCACCCCCCCAAATCAACAACCAACCTCCTCCACCAAAAAAAAAACCCAAACAAAATAAAGCTAAAACCAAACCACTACCAAAAAACCCCAAAACAACAAAAAACACAAACCCAAACAAACAGAAAAAACCCTAAAAAACCCCAAACAAAATCCAACAGCCACCAAAAACCAGCCAAGAGCACCAAAAACCCCAAACCCCGCACTAAGATGAATGCTGGCTTATCTTAACATGCCAAGTGGTGACCTACAGTAATTCTGCACGTGCATTGTGAGCAACTACGGCATCTTTAGACAGCCCCAGGTCTTGATTAATAGGTCAGGAAGTTCGAAGCAAGGGAGAGATCTGACAGTTTTGAGCAGGAGCCCAAAGGTTAGCAACTCATACTTGCAAACCTGAGCTCACAATAACACCTACATAAAAGGTTGAATAATTTTAACCCAATGGATTTGAATTACACTCATCCCCACACCATATTTTCTTACAGGAACTAGATCTTTAGTAGTTACCAAGTGAATGACAGTTAAACTAGTCTCCTCCACAAGAGTCTATTTGAATCTTCTTATGATCACCCTAGCTCTTGTTTAGACCACACTTTCCAGTTCCTCTGCATCTTCAAAGCTTGCCATTTCCTGAAGAAACATTAAGAATTATTTTGCTTTATGTCAAATCAAACAACCACTTTGAGAAGGCAGCAGACAACACACTGAAATTTACAGCTGGCTCCACAGATCTGGATGGGAAGAACTTTCCAAATAGGAAATGGCACATTACTTAGACTATGACAATCAAAGTATCTGAAGAAGTGTTACTACTACATCCTAATCCTTTTAATGAAGAAGAGTTTCACTTCCAATACGTTAAATATATGGGGGGGAAAAAATCAAATCTATATTTTTGAGAAAAGCCAGAGGGAGAGAATGACTTCTCAGTCCCCCCTGACTGTTGCAGAGAAACAAGTTTATCCTTTATGAAACCACAGTCCTGTATCCCACTTTACCCTGCACATGGCTCTTTTAAAGTTGTTGAGATCTATTGCGTCAACGCTCTGTAGGTAAGGCTGTAAATGGTTCCTTACTTTCACTTCCACTATCGCAGCAGATTCAGAGGCTTCAGCTTGTCTCCATGAAATGTACATCACCTAATTTCATTTAAAAAGTAGTCCACAATAAAATTACATAATGGGAGAACTACATTACCTGAAAATACAAGTGTTTTCAAGTGGATGTAGCTGTCTTTGGAAAGAGGAAGTACTGGCAAACTGTGTCTTATGATCTTGCCTCTGGCTAGAAGCAGGATGTACTTTCAGTGAGCTAGCCTGCACCTTGCTAAAGATACTGGCCACTGTAGTTAAATTAAGTCCAAACTAGCATGCCCTTAATGTTGCTTCATCAACAGTTTCCTGGCTAGACAGGACCCAGATTTCCAGAAGAAAAGGAAGAGGCAGCATGAGGACTACTTTGTTTCTTTGTTCTTCAAGAATAAAACCGTACAACCTATTGATCTTTCTCACTCCAGGCTTCACAAGAAATATTATTTTCTCACTCAAATTCCTACTCACATAGATGCAGCACTTTTCTCCTTAGATTACTCTTACGAGTGTGATGAAAAGCAACACTCGGATCAAAAAGATGCCAAACAGCAGCACATACAGTGGCCTAAAGCACTTCACTGCACAATATTTTTTCCCCAGCTAGTCAGTTTCTGCAGAACTTCAGTTACCACTCTTTAGTTTTCTATGTGAGATCTCTGGCTAAACTTCATTTTAGCTTGGGGTATATCCTGAAATGAAAGGTTGAGGGAGATCAGAAAACAAAAACCCAGAGGATCATTTAAACACAACGTATTTGCTCAAATATTAAGAGAGGTGAAGAGGTAACAATAAACTAAAAACATACAATGAGCAGCAATAGGTACTCTGCCCGAGTGGAGACCACACCTGCAATACTGTGTCCATTGTTGGGCTCCCCGGTTCAAGAGACAGAGACCTGCGGGAGAGAGTCCAACAGAGGATGCTTAGGGGACTTGAGCATCTCCCCTGTAAAGAGAGACTGAGAGCCCTCTGTTGAGTCTGGAGAAGAGAAGGCTGAGAGGGGAGCTGATCAATGTCTATCAATAACTGAGGGGTGGGAGTCAAGTAAAGGGGGCCAAGCTCTTTTGGGTGGTGCACAGGAATAAGCCAAGGAACAAGGGAGACAAACTTGAACAGAGAAGGTTTCAACTCAACATGAGGAGGAACTTCTTTCCAGTGGAACTTCTTTCCAGTGAGGGTGACAGAGCCCTGGAGGAGGCTGCCCAGAGAGGTTGTGGAGTCTCCTTCTCTGGAGACTTTCCAAACCCACCTGGATGCATTCTTGTGTGGACTACCCTAGACGATCCTGCTTTTGGCAGGGGTTTTGGACTCAGTGATCTCTGGAGGTCCCTTCCAACCTCTAACATTCTGTGATCCTGTATCAACGGGAAATGCTTGTTTCTCTCTGGTATATATATAAAACAAAGGCAAGAAATTGCATACTAATGGTAAGAATATTTGAAGACCAAGCACCCAGTTAGGTGGAAGTTACAAATGCCTGTTTATCTCCTAGTATCACGGATGTATTGGCCTCCGTGCCCAGGATGATCTGTATCAAGTAACAGTGCCTCTCTTTGATGACATCTCACCTTATCTACTGTGTCAGCAAAAAAAAATAGACAGACACATCAGAGAAATGGGCAGCAAGACAGTTAACTCTTCTTGCCTCTTCCAGTGCTACAGGACTACTACAGTCTCTTTGTTTCTACCAGGTGCTAAGCTGACAATTTGCCATCAGCTTCTAGAAGTATTCCCAAGTATCTGATGTCAACAAAAAGTTGGATTTTTAACACAGCATTTCCCAGCCCACAAAGAACACAAGACCAAGGCATCTCAAATTTTATACTTGTATACATTTAATACTGTTGAGATAAAACTACCTTGGAAATTTATCTGTGTCGTGGTATAGTATCTGCAAGAGTTCTGAAGGTAAATTGACATTTGCCAGGAACTCATTTCTGATGCCACTCGTCAGAAACCCTATGAAAACAAACAGCATTTTCTGTGCACTTGCACCAATCGACGTTAAGTAACAAAAGGATCATCCCCTGACTGAATGGAAACAATACCACCATACTCACAGAACGCCTACTGCCCATCAATTTTCCATTTAAACAAGTTAGAAAGGTCACAGAAAGACACCAACAGATTCTCACACATACTAACTATATAAATACAACTCCAGAAGTGTGAAAGGTAGGATTGTGCACGCCGTATTAGTTTATACGTTTTCCCAACACCAAGAAAATCCTCACGCAATACCGCACGCAAAAAGCAATCACATGAAGCAAAGCAGGCTGTGCTTGTGGGTCATTTTGTCCATCAAGCTTTCAGATGTACAAAACTAAAGATCTCTGCAATGAAACATCTGAAGAGGGTTGCTGACTGCATCTTATGCTGTCTAACAATTCACTTTAACCGCTGCGTATCTGCAAGACTAATTAAAGAGGTTCCAGCACAGTTATGTTGTTGGCTTGCTCCCACATTTAACTAACCACAGAAGTCTGGACACACAGCCATGCATGGCTCAGTCTCAACCATAAATGTCACATTATAAACAAACAAATTAGTCCTAAATACTGTATTGCAGAGAGTAAGGTTCTTGGGTAACTTCCACTGAAGAGATTACTTCCATTCCTCGTTCCGGTTGACCTTTCTCCATATTCAGGAAAACCCAAACACACTGCGGCTCTCCACTAACCTCCTAACGAATCGCTTTTGGGGGAAGCATCAAATGACATGTTCCAGAACAGGTTGGAGTGATGATGATCTCTGAGGTCTTTTCCAACCTTGTTGAGTCTATGATTAACTGCAAGCAAAGACTGGAGAATTGCAAAGCTGAACTATCATATTGTCACGGTTTTGATGGAGGCCAAGCGCTGTTCAGCCTACCAGCTTCATCTCCAACAAAAAAATACTGACCACACATGAAACCTTTAGCAAAAACCTTCAGAGGCAGGTCTGGCCCTCCAGCCACTGAAAACACCGGTTTCAGCAGTGCTTAAATGCTGCACCTCAGAAAACCTTCCAATTCTTGTACCTCCCCTCTTGAACACCACACAGGTAACTTGGGTATATCTGCAGGTAACCTTTAACACAGATGTGGGCTTAGCCTTTTTGTTTCTCCCTGATATATGAAGAGTGCTTTAAAGAAATTTCACTGCAAACATGAAGAGTGAAGGCACAACTGGTTAGGTCACAGAACCCGAGATTCTGAACAGGGGGGAACATAGGAGAAGACTTCAAAAGCTAAGACAACTGTGGTGGTTTTAGGCTATGCCTTTAAAAATTGTTCTGAAATCTTCATGTTGGGGGGGAGGGGGGAAATGTGAATCCACCACAACAACTAATACAGAGAAAAATAAAAAGAAGAAAGAGTTGCAAGGACTATCTGTAGCCACAAGTTAGTTTAGGTTAGCTGAGAGCTGAATAGCCAATGTGCATTATTTGGGCAATGAACACAAAATTCATTTAAGTAAAAACTTTCACCATCTGACTTCACAAAGTTATGAAGTAAGCCACAATAAAGGAAGCATTGTTGAACCAATTATTTTCCTTTAATCCAGATTACCTACTGAAATCAATACTTATAACTGGCACAATGAAAGCAAGTAAGAGCAACATTCACCTGAGTATCAACAAATTTTGTTGCAAGGAGCACATTCACCACGCTTTCGTTTTGCAAAGACAAGAATTACAACTACAGATGCTCGCTTTGTCTGCAGTTATGAAAATTAACTGTTCTCCTGTTACAGTGCTTCAATACCGTCCAGAAATTCAACAATACAAAACTTCTCACAGCTCTATGATTAGAGTTGTATTGAAAATTATTTCATGAGTAACAGTGGCACACATAGAATATCCCTTTTGCAGAAGAGCTGGTCAAGTCGTTCAGATTTAGGACACCTTCCTGTGTTACAGCAGCTGCAGGAATGATATGAAGTGATCTAAGAAACTAGGGGCTGCATGAAGAGAATCTCAGGCTGGAAAGAAACCTGAGATGCTGCTTCTCTGACACAGGATGCCCATTAGAAGGGCCAGACTGTCCCACTCCTGCACTATGGTCTGGCCTTCCTCCCTTGGTCAGAAATGAACTAACCATATGTACTGTAATTGGCAGTCTCTTTTCATGGTTGCATAGCAGGAATTTACTTCAAGTAACATCAAGTCCTCAGATGACTAACCAGGAGGCTGAGTGCAACAGTGTACAAGATACTGTCAAACGCCTCCTCTTCTTCCTGGTTGAGATCTTAGAAGTTCCCTCAGCTTCTACAGACCTTCCTATAGAGTAGTATAGTCACTTTCACTCTATGGCTTCAGTAGTAGAATATTGCTTTTGGTTCTGAATAGCTAGAGGGCCCCTAAATCATTCTACATTTCAAAAGTTGCCTAACAGGCAGATTTCAGCCACTATTGACAGCCGCCCTTCCTTTCCTGGCTGCTAGAGGAGAGAAACATGCAGCACATCAGTACTCTCAACAGCACACATAAAAAGAGGTACACACAATAGCTAAAAAAATCTTTTCACTTTTAGTTGTCCAGTGTTTCTTTGGGCATTCTAAAGCTTGAGAGATGAGAGGTTCAGGTCAGACTCTACCATGGCTTTTGAAAGTAGTCTCATTCAACTGCTCCATGAAGAAACAGTTTGTACCAGCAAAGGCGGTCTTTGACTTTCTGCAAATAATGCCTGCCTACTACAGGCAAGCTGTGGGCAACTTGCCTCTACTATGCCTGTCCCACTCAGTTTTCTCATGGTTGGCAGGACCTAAGGAGAAAGTGATACATGAGATGCTTTAAGGGAGATACTAAAGATACCTGCAGTCAACTGCTAAACAACTTAGAAGACAGGTTCCCTGCTAACAGCACTCAAATAAGGAAAAACACAAAAACCCTTCCTTTGCCCCTGCTTTATACAAGAAGAATGGAAAGTGACCACCTTAACAATGTCTAAGCAGGGAAACAAAGTCTGTCTTGGAATATAAAGGTGCAATCACCGTAGATACTCCTTTAATCTCTCTGAACACAGTGGCTGTCTAAAATATCCCTCTACCTGACCTAGATGCAACAGAACACAGCAGAAGCCTGCCCCAACTCAGAAGGGATTCAGTACACTGACATTACCTGGTGCACTTCAGTCTATTTGTTCTGAGAGAGAAGAGTGGCAAGAGTGCCAGCCACAAGCTAAACACAAACTTCTGCTGCACAGGATCTGCTTAGTGATCTGGTTATTAAGAGCAGTTTTATTGAAACTCACAGCAACTTGCAGATGTCAGTTAGGTATCTGAGAGTCACCTAAGTGTTACTCAGACAGGCCAGTTCACTCAGGACCTGCCTACTCTATTAGCACACACCCAAGGACAAAGTGCCTGGTTTTATCTGTAAGATACTCTTAAGAGCACCACTCCATACCCAAATCCAAGCAGCTACTGGAGCTCTGCAGATGACAGGATTGGCACTATAGCAGCAAGTACTCAAGCACTTCTGTGACACTTTCACCTCCCACATCCCAGATGATAGGTGGACAACTGTTTATTTTAGTTCCCAGTCACATATACTAGCTGTTAGATCACAAGCTACGCTGTAGTCTTCAGCAGACTTCCTTCCTCAGCCATACAAGTAATTTCTCTCTCTCCTTTTGCAGGCCCTCACCTAGATTCCCATCTGTTTGCCTCTGTTCCAGAAAGACTCTCAATTAAAAAGACAGTCGGTTTTACTCTGCAAAACTGGCACAGCACAAAGAGAACTGTCACGGCTCACTTCAGATTTATTTTTGACAAACTGTCCTACAGCAGAGCTCTGGAACAAAAATGCACAATTTTAATTCCACTCAGAAAACTTATCTGGTGCATGTATGCAGTAATAGATGCCAGAAACATAGGTAAAGACAGTAAAAAGATTATTGGTTGGGTTTGGTTTTTTGCCCATACACAAGTTCTGGTTTTACACTTATATACTTTTAACTTTGTTCTGCAGATTATTTCACCCCCAGGCAGACAAGACAGGTGCTCCAAGTAAGATCAGCTTTGCTGAAAAAAAGAGATGCATGACATTTATATCACCTAGTGCAACTCAAACTCAGTCATTTAGCTAATCATAAAGCTTCATGCTACAGATTCAAATTGAAGTAGTTCATACAAGAACCATCCCTGAGAATATGCAGGTACCGAGGAATAAAACATTGCATCTAATCAGTTCCAAAGTTTATTTGCAAAGCCTTTGATGTGAAGAGCCAAGGTAACCTCCACTGAACTCGAGTATTTTTAGCTAGAGTGAAGTCTACAGGACTGACTTTGAGCAAGACAAAAAAAGATGTGATGAATAAAGGGAAAACACTTGACTATAGCAAATTTGGTGGTTGTTTTTTTCTTCAAAAGCCTGTGATTTTAACACAGAGGCAAATCATCCAAGAGATGGTTATCTGATTAGTTTTTCAAGTTTTCCATAAATGAGAAAAGATATTCTTTTCCAAAGGGAAATAAATTTGGGTTTGAATGGTTACATTGTTACATAAGACAATGTGATTGCTTCTTAGCCTTTTAATTATAATTTATGGAGAGCATTTTGTGTCTTCTTTTTTTTTTTGGTATCAGTAATTTCAATGTATATTTTACTATGAAAGAGCACTGAGAAGTCTTTGTCATACACTGTCCACATATTTCACACTAGGTTAAGATCTAGCTATTACATGATGAAAGTGACAAATTACATTAATCAAAACACTTAAATGCAAGAACACACACACACGGCCTGGGTAATTTTCAAGTTGGACATCTCTGAAATACTCTCACTTGGAACTGTACCACCTTATTATCATGCCCTGCAACAGTACTGAAAAACACTTTAATTTTGTTGGGTTTTTTTGTTGTTGTTACCCTGAATAGCACAACCCATCCCTTTAAGGCAGAAAGAGGAGTAAAAGCACACTAATCTTTTTTTGCAGGAAACCTTCGCTTATTATATCTTTTTTTTTAATCCAAGGCCAGAGTGAAAACACTTCTATTTGGTTTTATTTTCCCCTCTGTAAACTTCTCTTTCCTTCCCCTGCTTCTTCACGAACACGCTCAGGAGGGTAGGATGCATCTCAGGCTTACTGGCCGCGTTTGGCGCAGGAAGTGTCAGTCAAATTTTTCCATTTGCTTTGACACGGGCGGTGGAGTGTTCAGACGAGATGAACATCCCTGACATCCTCTTTTCCTTTTCATTTTGCGATAAGCAAGAGGGGACCTCGCCGGCCACGCCGCTGCCTGTTTATCCCGCTTCGTGGCTACCCCAGGCACAAGGGCCGGCGGCCGGCGGGCTGGGCGGTCTGCCCGGCTGGCCGCACCCGGCCTGTTCCCCCCCGCCTCGCCCCCACACACCGGCCGGAAAGAGCGCGCAGCTTCTTCCCGACGACCGGACTAGGTGGGGCTCCAGCTCGGACTTCCCGCTGACAACGACGACGGCAGCCGGGGACCGTCCCCTTCCCCGCCCGCGGCGGGGCCGAGCCGGGCGTCACCCGCCCCTCCCCACACCCAGCCGGGCCCCACGTCGCGGCCCCGAGCCGCGGGGTTACAACTTTCCGCTTCCGCTCCAACTTCTGCTCCGGGGACCGGCGGGAGGGGGCTGGCGGCACAGGGCAGGGCCGAGCGCTCGGCCCGGCTGGCAGCGGCTGGCCCTCACCGCCCCGCTCTTCCTTCCCCCCCGCCCCCAACCCCCGCCGTGTCCCCCCCCGCCGTGTCCCCCTGTGCCTGAGGCCGGACGAGGCGGCGGCTCCCAGTTCCTCCTCCGCCATGTTTCAGGCTCGCGCCCCTTCCCTCACGGCACGGCGCGCCGCTCCCCACCGCCACTTACCCCCCCTTCCCCTCCGCCGCCCCCACCGGCCCCGTCCCCGCCCCGCCGCGCCACCTGTACCAGACACGCCGCTCCCCCACACCACCACCAGCCCAGCGGCCCGGCCCACGTTCCTCACCGCGACCTACCGGACAGCGCCTCCGCTCCCCGCCGCCGCCTCGCCGGCCGAGCCCGCTGCGCTCCGCCCGTCGCCCGCTCCGTTCCCTCTCGCTGCCTGTACCGGGGCGCGGCTTGGGGCCGTCGCCGTGACGCCGCACGCCCAGCCTCGCTCTGGCGCGGCGGGGGCGGCGCGGAGGGGAGGGGTGACCTCGCCGCCCCTCTCCCCGTGCGCAGGCGCGAGGCGCCGCGCGGCCGCCCCTCCCCCCACGCTTCCCCACCCCCCCGGCCCCCGCCCCGCGAAGCGGGCCGGTGGTGGTGGTGGAGCCGCCGGGGCGCGGTGGCTCTGGCGGGGTAGGGGGTACTCCCTCGCCAGCCGCCCGCATGCACACCCAGGCCGGGGGGAGGGCGGCTAGGAAGGGATGGTCGCTGCTTGGGCGGCCTTGCCCTGGCTGGGAACCCCTGCTGGGCCGGGCCGGCTTGCACCGAGTGCGGTTCTGCGGCCTCCCCTGGGCAACCTCCGGCCTGCCGCCAGCGCCCGCGGTAGCAGCGAGGGTGGCCGGGCGGGCGTGTAGGACCCCTTTGGCTTTGGGAGATTTTTAGCTGAGGGATGGAGCAGGAGTGAGTGTGGTGTCTGAGGGGCTGGGGAAGTGTGTTACAGCTGGAGCCCCAAGCGCAAGGCTGCCTGGCGTTACCAGGCCAGCGATCTGTCCCCCTGTCTCCAGCCCTGTCAGATGCCTTTGAAGATGCCTCATGCTCCATAGCAACGTCTGCGTCGGGATAACACAACCCCCTCTCCCCTCAAGTTCTCTTTGTAAGCCCCGAGAAGGAGCCACGAGTTTGTTACCGCTTGTGATGGGTGGGTCCAAGACCCGCATTGTAGCTGCTTTAAGTTAACTTAGACCATCAAGAACTGGAAACGTAAATACCTTGGCAGTATTCCTTTCACTTCTAGAGAAGCTTTGAGACCCATTGATGGAGGGTGTTTTAGGAGTGCAACGTGCTACTGTTTTTATGTGGGTTATTACACCTTCCAGTGTGAACAGCCTATCATTAGCCCTGCTGATCCAAAGCAGGGTGCCCATTGCCTGCAAATAATTACAGTTTTTCTTAACCTTCTGTAGTTTCAGGCTTAAGTAATGCAACTAATATCTTCCCCCTCCCTTCTCTTGAGTGTTGCTAATATTTTCCAGTTGCAAAGGGTTTAACTGATAAAGGTCAAAAATAAATGGGTGCTTATGTCCCTAGGAAACACTTAGTAAGCAAATAGTTAACGTGGGGCGCTCAGATAAAACTTCTGTTCAGAGGAAGTTCACAGCAGAGTGTGTAAAACTGACAGGAAGTTGCAGTGAGGCTTCTGGCAAGGAGAGTGGGTGTGGAGGAAGCACAGGCTTTCTGTTTGTAGCACAGATAGAAAAGGGAATTAAAAGAGAAAAAAAAAAGACAACAGCAGCTACATTTCCCTAAGTTACAGGATAGAGAATTCCTTGCTCTGAATGTTTGGACACAGCTTCAGATGGATGTGCAGAAGATGCTGGAGCTCAGAGCAAGTGGAGTTGAAAGAATGAGCGGTGAGATGAACTGCTCTGGGTGCGCGAAGCTTCATCTAGATTCGAGGCACCCAGAAAGTGACACGTTTGAAATAAAAACATTTTCCTTTCAGAGTGCTGCCTGTAATCCCAAATGTCATAAAATCTCTTCCAAAGTCCAGACAAATCTCTTGGTGTTTTGCAGCTTAAACCCTTGTGCAGTACTTTGATAATGAATGCTGTAAATGACGGATAATACAGGAGAGTTCAGTCTGGGAGAGATCCAAGTACACAGAAACCAGTCCTAGCTCAGTGGGCTCAGGCTGGGAGAGATCCAAGTTTATAGAAACTAGTCCCTTCTCAGTGGGCTGTCCTACATGGGCCAAAAATAATTGATAGATGTCCAAGTAGATAAAATGCAGTCTCTCAAGTAAAAATCATAGAATTGTTAGGGTTGGGAGGTCCCTGCCAAGGGCAGGGACACCTCACACTACAGCAGGTTGCTCACAGCCACATCCAGCCTGGCTGCAAAAACCTCCAGGGATGAGGCTTCCAGCACCTCCCTGGGCAACCTGTGCCAGGCTCTCACCACCCTCATGGAGAACAACTTCTTCCTAACATCCACTCTTGAGTCTACCCGTTTCTAGTTTTGCTCCATTTGACCCCAGACCTATCACTATCTGACAGACTAAAAAGTCCCTCCCCAGCTTTCTTGCAGGCCCCTTCAGATACCGGAAGACCACAATAAGGTCTCCTTGGAGCTTCCCCTCTCCAGCCTGCACAACCCCAACTCACTCAGTCTGTCCTCAAAGCAAAGCAGCTCCAGCCCTCTGCTCATCCTCGTGGCCCTTCTCTGGACACCTTCCAGCACCTCCAGATCCTTCCTGGAATAGAGGCTCCACAACTGGACACAGTGCTCCCAGGTGGGGTCTCACCAGAGTGGAGTAGAGGGGGAGAATCACCTCCCTGGCCCTGCTGGCTCTGCTTCTCTTGCTGCAGCCCAGGCTCTGATTTGCTTTCTGGGCTGCAAGTGCTCACTGCTGGCTCATGCTGAGCTTCTCATCCCCCAGCACCCCCAGGTCCTTTTCTTCAGGGCTGCTCTCAAGCCAGTCCCAACCCAGATGCAGAACCTCGCACTTGGTATGAGGGCATCTCATGCAGTCATTAGCTCTATAGCAGTTTTCTATCCAGTTTAGTCACTGAATAGAAAAAAATCTGTTTCTTTAGTCTTTTCTATCAGTTGATATTACCAGCAGCCAGAAATCCTCATTGTGCAGAGGAAAAGAACAAATAGATGAACAAATTCATCTGTGACCTCACAACTTGCTTGAGTGAACAAAATGAATACCAGCTAACAAGCAATGTTCTGGGGACAGATGTGTGTCATTACTGTAAGAATATTTTACAGTGTGCCTGTAATTGCCCTGTGTTTCGTAGGCAGTGGGGCAAACGCTGCTCTTTGCTATGCAAGACAAACAGGAAGGGGCCTTTGGGAGCCTGAGTAGAACTCCCACGAGCAGATCTTGGTGTTTGGAGTTTCGTACAAGGGAATCTGCAACTCAAAAGTGTTTTCAAAGGGGTGTATATACACATATAGAGGCATATGGTTTACTTAATATAGACTCACTTGGAGACTGATCACTGTGACTGGAAGAAATAGGCAATTAGGATCCATTCTCAGCAGAAGACGGAGTGTTCCCTTTTTCCCCAACTCTCTCAGCCACGCACTTTGAATGTAAATCGGGCCCTTAAGTTTGGATTTTCCTATGAATCATCTAGCTAATCCTCAGCACAATTCTTAAGCCAGCTTTACTCATGTTGGTGTGACTGGCAAATAGCAATTGGTGTGCTTGTTAAGCATACTTGCCCAGTAGTCCACAGGGCTCGTGCTGCTCAGCTTGCTAAGCATTCCACATGTGCCTGTTAGGGCGCCTTAGTCTGAAGAAGAGAAGGCTGAGAGGGAAGCTGATCAATGTCTATCAATAGCAGAGGGATGGGTGGCAAGTGGAGGGGGCCAAGCTCTTTTGGGTGGTGCACAGCAATAAGCTAAGGAACAATGTAGACAAACTTGAACAGAGAAGGTTTCAGCTCAACATGAGGAGAAACTTCTTTGCAGTGAGGGTGCCAGAGCCCTGGAGCAGGCTGCCCAGAGAGGTTGTGGAGTCTCCTGCTCTGGACGCTTTGCAACCCCACCTGGATGCATTCCTGTGTGGAATACCCTGGGTGATCCTGCTTTGGCAGGGGGTTTGGACTGGATGATCTCTGGAAGTCCCTTCCAACATCTGATGTTCTGTGATTCTTTGGAGGTGCCCCTGTGACAGAGCAACTCCTCAGAGACCCAGGAGTACAGAAGGAATGGGGGAGATAGGACCAAAGTGCTGTTGTGTTTTGTAGGACCAACACAGCTTTCCTTAGGGGGCCTGCCTGTGCCCATCTGGAGTTTTTAAAGGAAGGAGGTGAAATACCCAGCTGCCTGCTCACTGAAGGGACAAAAAACAAATAGAAGAGCCCTGCTTCTGCCCATAAACCTTAATGACAAATAAACTTTAACGACAAATAAACCTTAATGACAAATAAACCTTTCCTAAGCTTGTCCTTTGGGCTGTAACTTCTGTCTCTCAGTTTACCAGTTGCCTGCCTGTACTTCAAAAATGTCTGTTTTTTTCAGTGATCAATGTTTAGCTGGAGCTGATTCAGATGCTCATCGCTGACACAGTGAGCTGTATGATGTCATGGCTGTTGTGAGGAACAACTACAAGGGAAGAGAGAAGAACCTTCTCTGATGGAAGAGAGGAGGGAATTGGTGGTAGAATAGAATAGAGTAGAGTAGAGTAGAATAGAATAGAATAGAATAGAATAGAATAGAATAGAATAGAATTAACCAGGTTGGAAAAGACCTTCGAGATCACCCAGTCCAACCTATCACCCAACACCATCTCATCAACTAAACCATGGCACCAAGCACCCCATCCAGTCTCTTCCTAAACACCTCCAGTGATGCTGACTCCACCACCTCCCTGGGCAGCACATTCCAATTGCCAATCTCTCTTTCTGTGAAGAACTTCTTCCTAACATCCAGCTTAAACCTCCCCTGAACAGCTTGAGACTGTGTCCTCTTGTTCTGGTGCTGGTTGCCTGGGAGAAGAGACCAACCCCCACCTGGCTACAACCTCCCTTCAGGGAGTTGGAGAGAGCAAGAAGGTCTCCTCTAAGCCACCCCCAGCTCCCTCAGCCTCACCTCACAGGGCTGTGCTCCAGACCCTCCCCAGCCTTGTTGCCCTTCTCTGGACACCTTCCAGCACCTCAACATCTTTCCTAAACTGAGGGGCCCAGAACTGGACACAGGACTCAAAGTGTGGCCTAACCAGTATCTCATTAAAAAGTCCTGTGGAATTAGTAGGGGGCAGGGGGGAGTTGACAGAATATTTGGTGAAAACAAAAGAAGTTTTTTCCCAAAGAATACTTTAATACCAGCTTGACAGGGTAGCTTTTGGTCCCCTCCTTAGGATTTTTTTCCAACTTTGCCTGCATTGTTTTCGCTGCATGGGTGTTGGAGCGAAGAATGTGGCTCTGTGTGTATTGCAGTTTCATTACTGCTGAAATGCAGGCATCTCCGGGACAGAATGCCGAGCTGGCTTCTGCCAGCACACTCTGAAATTTAATGGGCAAGTGGTGCCAGGGAATGTTGTGCTGGCTGCATGCCAGCTAGCTGTGAACTTTGCTAGAAATTTGTCCTGAAGGGAGGAGGAATGTCATTTGGTTACTCTAGCAGGAGACTCCGCTGTCAGAGGGGAAGCAAAGTTCGTGTCGCTTCTGCTGAATGGACTGAAAGGAGTCAATTCTTAGCTCAGAGACTCAGTTCTTCTAGCTGATCAGAATGTGCTTTGGATCGTGAGAGCAGTAAGGCAACATCTCCAGTACTTAAAAAGGTCTGTGATTTTTTGAGACATGGATGCATGAGATACCTTTATCACTCTGTATCCTTCAACATGATTTTTGTTTGGTATTCACAGAGCACTGGAACAGGCTACACAGAGAGATTGTGGAGGCTTCTTCCCTGGAGACTTTCCAGCTCCATCTGGATGCGTTCCTGTGTGACCTGTGCTGGATTCTATGGTCCTGCTCTGGCAGGGGGGTTGGACTCTATGGACTTCGAAGGTCTCCTCCAACCCCTAACATCCTATGATCCTATGATTTCTCCATACTTGGACTGAGTCACATAGAGCAGGAATACCTGCCTGTCCTGAGTAGCTCCTTGGGATCTTTCAGAGATGTATCTTCCCCTGAAAACTCAATGCAATTTCTCTTTGTTTCTGCTGCTACAGCTTGAGCCTCTCATCTTTTACATTGATAATTATCAATTCTACTAGTTCATTGTTTTCACTTCTGACATTATGCAGCTCTGCATCTTAACCTCTGCTCACTGCATCTTCTTGCTATATTGCCATTTACTAATCAAAGTTCTTTAAACAGGAGTTTAATGTCAAGCTTGACTAGAACTTAACTCTCCAAGATTTCTTTTCCCTAAGTCTTTTTTACTTTCCATATATTTACCTCATTGTTGTGGAAAATCCTCAGTCACTTCTCCAGGAATGTAGCCAGAGAAGGGCCACAAAGATGAGCAGAGGGCTGGAGCTCCTCTCCTATGAGGACAGACTGAGAGAGTTGGGGCTGTGCAGTCTGGAGAAGAGAAGGCTCTAAGGAGACCTAATTGTGGCCTTCCAGTATCTGAAGGGGGCTACAAGAAAGCTGGGGAGGGACTTTGGAGGGTGTCAGGGAGTGATAGGACTGGGGGGAATGGAACAAAACAAGAAATGGGGAGATTGAGATTGGATGTTAGGAAGAAGTTGTTCCCCATGAGGGTGATGAGACACTGTCACAGGTTGCCCAGGGAGGTGGAGGAAGCCTCATCCCTGGAGGTTTTTCAGGCCAGGCTGGATGTGGCTGTGAGCAACCTGCTGTAGTGTGAGGTGTCCCTGCCCGTGTCAGGGGGGGCTGGAACTGGCTGATCCTTGAGGACCCTTCCAACCCTGACAATTCTATGATTGTAAGATTCTGTAACTGCTTTGTTGGGCAAAATTTGCCTTTGTGTTTTCTGAGCTTGGGCTGAAACCACAATGTAAATTTCAGCATTTATTTACAGGGGTCTTATTTTCTAATCTATTTTCTCCTGCCTTTGTGAGACCTCTTTTATATCACTGCAATTACTACAGATAAAGCAAGGAATAGCTCTTTTGCAACGTGGCTGTTGTGAAAGCACTCTGAATTGCAGAGAGATTCAAGAAAATGCCCTGAGCTCTGGAATTTAAACTCTTAAAAACAGGGATTAATTTGGTAAAAAGGAAAAAGCCTGCTTTAGTTTAGCCTGTCCTGAAAAGATCTTTGAAATTGCCTTGGACAACCAGCTGATCAGATAAGGAACAGGACTGTCACAGCAACAGAAGTGTTTTAAAAGAGCAAATGAAGACTAATGTATCCAATTGGAACTGGAGAGGGAATGTGATTACCTGGAGCAGAACCTGCCCAGGATATGGGCAAACAGTTCTCTCTCTCAAAAAAACCAACACACTGCCTTTTCAGGAGAGCACTCCTGCAGCACATGATGCAGAAGGAAGGTTACTACCTTCTGAATCACCAGCTCCTGTGACACCTGGATGGTTCTTCAAAGCCTTCCATGAAAGGACTGGGTGCCACGGCAGTGAGCTGATGGTGATGACTGAGACATTGGCAATTGAGATAATGTGGCACTGTGAGGTTCTAAACTAATGCTTAGCCCCACCCCTCGCCATTTATAATTCTGCACTCTTCCTGAGAATGTCCTTTTCACCCTGCCAGCAGCTATTTGACAGTCATGCACTGAGCAGAGCGGAACAGCCTGTGAACGACAGCACTGGGACCATAACACTAATCCCAGGCAGGTATGTGGGAAGTGGCTACCTTTGGTTCTGCTTTACCAGACCACAGAAGTACAGAATTTCGACCTTTGAAAAGCGTGTTTATATAACTGTACACAGGATCATAGAATTGTCAGGGTGGGAAGGGACCTCAAGGATCAGCCAGTTCCAACCCCCCTGCCATGGCCAGGGACACCTCACACTACAGCAGGTTGCTCACAGCCACATCCAGCCTGGCTGCAAAAACCTCCAGGGATGAGGCTTCCACCACCTCCCTGGGCAACCTGTGCCAGTCTCTCACCACCCTCATGGGGAACAACTTCTTCCTCACATCCAATCTCAATCTACCCATTTCTAGTTTTGCTCTCAGCCTTTCTTTCTGTCCACTTCAGAATCAAGTCAATTAACACAAGGGGCCAAAAGCACTCACAGAGAAATCATCAGTTATATTAGCAGTTCATTAGTGTTGGCACTCAGATGGGTTAGAACAAAATGGACGGAAAGTTAGTTCACAACTTTGTTAGCTCATTTTCTCCTTAGCTTTCTTTATAGATAGGGTCTTGTTCTGCTGTGTGTTTCCTCTGGCCATGAAAGCCATTGCTGAAACTACAGTCAAGAGAGAGGTCTTAATGAGGATTGTTAAAGTCTACAGCAAGGAGTATGCATGTTTAGCACATCCAGAGAGGTGATTCTGCCACTCTGCTCTGGTGAGACATCACTTGGAGTACTGCATCCAGCTCTGGAGCCCTCAATACAGGAAGGACAAGGACCTGATGGAGAGGGTCCAGAGGAGGGCCACGAAAATGATCAGGGGATTGGAGCAGCTCTGCTATGAGGACAGGCTGAGGGAGCTGGGGGTGCTCAGCCTGGAGAAGAGGAGGCTCTGGGGAGACCTAATAGCAGCCTGCCAGTACCTGAAGGGGGCTCCAAGAAGGATGGAGAGAGACTGTTTGCAAAGGCCTGCAGGGACAGGACAAGGGCCAATGGCTTCAAACTAGAGCAGAGCAGATTTAGATTGGATATCAGGAAGAAGTTCTTTACTGTGAGGGTGGTGGAACACTGCAACAGGTTTCCCAGGGAGGTGGTTGAGGCTCCTTCCCTGGAGATAAGTGGAGCTCAACAGGGCTCTGGGCAACCTGATCTATTTGGGGATGCCCCTGCTGACTGCAGAGGGAGTTGGAGTGGATGACCTTTGGAGGGTCCCTTCTGGCCTGGACCATTCTATGGTTCTGTGCCATTCCCTGCCTTTTAAAGCTAGCCTAAAAGCAAAGTAAATTTTTTGTTTGATTGCTGCTAAAAGAATACATTGTGGGTTTTTCTAGCCAATAAAAAGGACTTTCTCCCCCCAACTTCTTTCTTAACAAGCCCATAAGTGGCAAAGCCCTCGAGCAGTCATTTCCTTGAAGTGTTTACCACTTACTCAACTGTGTATTTCAGTTGGAAAACAGTATTTTAATGAAACTTTGTATCCCCCAAATATCCAATGTAAAAGCAGGAAAATGCTGACTGATTTGGGGTGAGTGCATATATTAAAACCATCTCCCAATAAGTTGCTCCATTGCTACAGGGCACGGCTCACAGTCTGATCTGGAAAAACTTTGACCTTCTTTTTTGTTATCATATTGGTGCTATGATAATCTGTGGCATCAGAGCTGTGCAGAGAGCTGTTGATGCCCTGCTCTGCCTCAGAACCACAGAACATCAGAGACTGGAAAGGACCTCCAGAGATCATCCAGTCCAACCCCCCTGCCAAAAGCAGCATCACCCAGGGTAGTCCACACAGGAATGCATCCAGGTGGGGTTTGAAAGCCTCCAGAGAAGGAGACTCCACAACCTCTCTGGGCAGCCTGCTCCAGGGCTCTGTCACCCTCACTGCAAAGAAGTTTCTCCTCATGTTGACCTGATACCTTCTCTGTTCAAGTTTGTCTCCCTTGTTCCTTGGCTTATTGCTGTGCATCACCCAAAAGAGCTTGGCCCCCTCCACTTGACCCCCACTCCTCAGCTAATGACTTTGATCAGATCCCCTCTCAGCCTTCTCTTCTCCAGACTAAACAGCCCCAGGTTTCTCCTCTCTCTCCTTTTTGCTGTACCCTTTGCAGCTTGCTTGGTTCCTTTTAGCACACCTTTCAGCTTGGTTTATCAATGAGGAGGCCTACAACCTATTTGCCCCTTCCTGCTGTCACTCTCAGAAAGACTCAGGGGTCAAATCCCTTCTTGTTCCTTAACTGGCCTGCAGTTCTGAATAAATTATGTGTGTAATAGATTTATTTTATGAATCCTTCCATTTTGCTACTGCTATACTCTGCAGTTCTGCTGTACTTTAAATTGAAGGCTTCATAATATCCCGTTCCCATGAGATGTCTGTGTTGTTCCATTCAAATTTTTATCAATAAAAATAAGCATTTGAAATGAAAATGCTGTCCCCTCCAAACCTTTTTCACAAATTCAGAACTGCTTCAAAGCACCAAGCTTTTAACTACCTCTGTACTACACAGAGTCTTCTATTACAACCTCCAGCAGCATAGAATCATAGAATTGTCAGGGTTGGAAGGGGCCTCAAGGATCAGCCAGTTCCAACCCCCCTGACACGGGCAGGGACACCTCACACTACGGCAGGTTGCTCACAGCCACATCCAGCCTGGCTGCAAACACCTCCAGGCAGGAGGCTTCCACCTCCTCCCTGGGCAACCTGTGCCAGGCTCTCACCACCCTCATGGAGAACAACTTCTTCCTAACATCCAATCTCAATCTACCCATTTCTTGTTTTGTTGCATTCCCCCCAGTCCTATCCCTCCCTGACACCCTCCAAAGTCCCTCCCCAGCTTTCTTGTAGCTCCCTTCAGATACTGGAAGGCCACAATTAGGTCTCCTTGGAGCCTTCTCTTCTGCAGACTGAACAGCCCCAACTCTCAATCTATCTCCACAGCAGAGGAGTTTATTCTGATTTGAGGTCTGGATGGTATTTTAACATTCAGAGGACGCTGGGTGAAGAAGAGGAGCCCTGTGAATCACTACCAAAGGTAGGGACAGAATGGAGGCTGTTGCCCTGGTGTTGCATTTCCTTGTGTGAAGGTGATACTCCTGTTGCCCTGGTGCTGTGTTTCACAAGCTAAGGTGATACTCCACTGGCTGTGCTGGTCGTGCAGCCCCTTTGTGTGTGCCATGTGGCATATCCAAACAGAAGGCATCCTTCTGTCTCTGACTCTCTCCAGGAAACACAACTCCTCCTCATTTCAATCAGCATAATGATAATGGATTACTTTGAATCATTTAAAGAAGTTTACACATCATCACCTTGCAACCAAAACACCAGTGGCACTTCAGAGATCTATCACAGAATCACAGAAACATTCAGGTTGGAAAAGAGCCTCAGGATCACCAAGCCCAACCCAGAACCCTACTCTACGAGGCTCACCCCTAAACCACAGCCCCAAGCACCACAGCCAAACCACCTGCAAACACAGCCAGGCTTGGGGACTCCACCACCTCCCTGGGCAGCACATTCCAATGCCTAGACCACTCTTGCCCTGAAAAAAGGTTTCCTAATGTCCAGTCTGAACCTCCCCAGTGGCAGCTTGAGGCTTCAACTTGGCTCAAGTGAAGAAAACACAGGGCCATGATTTAAGTTGTGAAACCTAAAATAAAAAATGATTTCTTTCATTTATTTTTTAATTTCTACTTGAGTTGTTAGTTTTGCTTCCTGCTTGTCCTAACTTCTGCTTTTTTCCTCCATTATCCCTTTTCCTTATATTCTTCCTAGAAAAAACAGAAATGGGTAGATTCAGATTGGATGTCAGGAAGAAGTTTTTCCCCATGAGGGTGGTGAGAGCCTGGCACAGGCTGCCCAGGGAGGTGGTGGCAGCCTCATCCCTGGAGGTTTTGAAGGCCAGGCTGGATGTGGCTGTCAGCAACCTGCTGTAGTGTGAGGTGTCCCTGCCCATGGCAGGGGGGTTGGAACTGGCTGATCCTTGGGGTCCCTTCCAACCCTGACAATTCTATGATTCTATGATTCTTTTGCTTCAAAAATGAACAAATTATGGCAGTGTCAGACTCCAGTGAGGACACAGTGAATTGCAGTAATTGATTTCATGCCACCTTTCTCTAACTTGTATAATGTAGTCTAACCTTTATTATATATCACTCATCATTTCCCTAACCAGCAGCATCCCCCCTCCCCCTTTCTTCTCTTTATCTTTTCCCTGGTCTCCCTTTTTTTTTTGCATTCACACAGACAGTTTAAAGATTTTAAGTTAGTTCAGGGGGGGAGGTTCTGAGATACAATCAACTTCAAGACATCTTTCCATTTCCTTTCATCCACTACAATACTGAAATTAATGCTCAGAGACTGGCATTTACTCTTAATTTATGGGTTTTGTGTTCCTTCAATGATTGATATAAAAAGAGAGGACTGCAGCTTTTCTTTTTCTCCTGAAAAAAACCCTCTTAGAGTAGCACCATGTCATTTAAAAGCTTTGCTGCATAACAGTGGATGCAGAGAGAGGAGTGAGAAAGAGAAGTGAGAATGAGGAGTGCCTTGGAGATAACTTTCATTCTACAGCCACTTCTTGCAAATTGCTTTTTATCATGTAACTGATTTGTTTCTCTCTTTTTTTGTGTGTCTGTCTTTGGGCATTCAGTAATGGATGGAAAGCCCTGAGGAGGGAATCCTTCCTTTTATAGAAGTTCTGAGGCATTCAGCCCTTCCCATGTTGGCCCATGTCCTACTTTCCCTGTAATCTGCCGTGTTACAGGCATCACATTTTAGTTCCCAGGCAAAGTTCTGTGCATGCTTTAGGCTGTGCATGAAAGGGTGCATGTGTGAGGATTGTACTGGAGTTGATGATCTCAGAGGTCTTTTCCAGCCTCAATAACTCTGTGATTCTGAGAACACCAAGTGTCAACAGGTCACTGGGCCACTAATTCTGACCATTTTCCATACTCAGATTTTCTGCTCATCTAGCCAGAATGTGCTTAGATGGCTCTCTCAGACTGGAGTGTAGGACAATCACTCATGACTCTGTGCCACACACATGTATTCATGACACCCATGTCGGAAAGCTGGGCATGTTCTGGAGAAGAGGAGGCTCAGGGGAGACCTCATTGCTGTCTACAACTACCTGAAGGGAGGTTGTAGCCAGGTGGGGGTTGGTCTCTGTTCCCAGGCAACCAGCACCAGAACAAGAGGACACAGTCTCAAGCTGTGCCAGGGGAGGTTTAGGCTGGAGGTGAGGAAGAAATTCTTCCCAGCAAGAGAGATTGGCCATTGGAATGTGCTGCCCAGGGAAGTGGTGGAGTCAGCATCACTGGAGGTGTTTAGGAAGAGACTGGATGGGGTGCTTGGTGCCATGAGCTAGTTGATGAGCTGGTGTTGGGTGATAGGTTGGACTTGATAATCTTGAAGGTCTTTTCCAACCTGGTTAATTGTATTCTATTCTATTCTATTCTATTCTATTCTATTCTATTCTATTCTATTCTTGTCTGAGTTGCACTCTGGAAAGATATTTTGTTTAAATGCTTTGTAATAAGTTACCTATTCACCAGAGACAGGAACCATCATACAGATGCTTGCAGCTCGTTACAGCTCATTTCAGGGTTGTTAGGTGACTTGGCCCATAGCTAGTGATCCTAAACACCACCAAGACATCTCAACCCCATTTTTTTTCAGAAAACATCAGTGGCAAACTATTGCCAGATGTACCTGAGAGACCTGGGGCTTTTTAGTCTGGAGAGAAGACTGAGAGGGGATCTGATCCATGTCTATCAATAGATGAGGGATGGGGGTCAGGAAGGAAGAGACAGGGACAGGCTCTGCTCATTTGTGCCCTGGGACAAGGGGCAATGGATGGAAACTCCAGCACAGGAGGTTCCACCTCAACATGAGGAAGGGTCACAGAGCACTAGAAGAGGCTGCCCGGAGAGGTTGTGGAGTCTCCTTCCTGGAGCTTTTCCAGCCCTGTCTGGATGTGTTCCTGTGTGACCTGTGCTGGATTCTATGGTCCTGCTCTGGCAGGAGGGTTGGAGTGGAAGATGTCCAGAGGTCCCTTCCAACCCCTAACATCCTCTGATCCTATGAAATCCTGTGAACATACATGGAAACTAATTTCCCTGAAGGACAGTTATAACTTAGCATATAGCCAGTGGTTTGGTACCAGTATCACATAAAACAACTTCCATATAGTTATGTGGAGAGATCAACCTTAACTCTGCCCTCCCATATCTGCAATCACATGATATACAATACAATACATACAATACAATACAAGGCTGGAAGAGACCTTCAAGATCATTGCATCCAACCTATCAACCAATCCAACCCACCTAAACAACTAAACCATGAAATTAACCAAGGAATATTTAAAAATATGTGGGCAAAACTTTAACTGTCAAAAAGAACTTTGACTGACTGACTAAACTAACTGGAGCACCTAGGAGGTGCTCTCCTATGAGGACAGACTGAGAGAGCTGGGGATGTTCAGACTGGAAAAGAGAAGGCTCCAAGGAGACCTTCTTGTGGCCTTCCAGTATCTGCAGGGGGCTGCAAGAAAGCTGGGGAGGGACTTTGAGGGTGTCAGGGAGTGATAGGACTGGGGGGAGTGGATCCAAGCTAGAGGAGGGGAGGTTCAGATTAGACATCAGGAAGAAGTTCTTCCCCCTGAGGGTGGCGAGAGCCTGGCACAGGTTGCCCAGGGAGGAGGTGGAAGCCTCATCCCTGGAGGATTTTAAGGCCAGGCTGATGTGGCTGTGAGCAACCTGCTGTAGTGTGAGGTGTCCCTGCCCATGGCAGGGGGTTGGAACTGGCTGATCCTTGAGGGCCTTCCAACCCTGACCATTCTGTGATTATTTGCTTACCCACACACTCCATAAACACATGCATGGAGGCAAACAAACAAATGATCAATTTTTAAGACCTCAGTTCCCTACCAACTTGGCCACACTTCTGAGGGGTTTTGGGTGACAACAGAAATAATACCTGCCAAGATGCACCGTACCTGTAGCAGTTTAACCAGGCAGGCAGCGTTGCCCTGGGAATCCTGTTTGCATTTCCACAGTTCTTTGCACGGCAGTGTTTGACCTTCATGATGTATTAACATACAGATTTCTTTCCTTTTTTTTTTTTTTTAATTTAATATACCGCTGAAATTGGGGCAGGGAACACAGATGACTGCCTCTGAGCCCTCAGGCTCCTGATTATCTCAGGATAACTGTGCCTTCCTGGAGTTGCTCAACTGCTGCATTCACAGCCTTTGCTGTGAAGAAAGCAGCAGCAGATAAACATCATTCAGAAGGCTATCTCCAATTGTTGGGAGCCTGCAGAAATCATTTGCCCCGAGCATCACGAGTAGATGGCTGTGGTTTTCAGAACTATCTTTGGCTAGTATCAGCTCAGTGCTGTGTCATCCTCTTGTTTTAATTGATGCTGAGTGTATCACTGACACACCCCAACCTATTTACAAATCTTGATTAAGTCACAATGGTTAAATATATTTATAGAGGTTTTATAGGCTAGGGGGTTACTAGCCTTTTTTGTGTGTATGTGTGTTGTGGAGTCTCCCTCTCTGGAGATATTCAACCCCACCTGGATGTGTTCCTGTGTGATCTGCTCTGGGTGATCCTGCTCTGGCAGGGGGGGTGGACTGGATGAGTGTTCAAGGTCCCTTCCAACCCCTAACATTCTGTAACTCTGTGATTCTGTGACTGTAACTCTCTGATTCTGTGATTTTGTGACTCTGTGCCTTTGTGACTCTGTGCCTTTGTGACACTAGGATTCTGTGATTCTGTGCCTGATTCTGTGCCTCTGTGATTCTGTGTCTGTACTTCTGTGACTGTGATTCTGTGCCTCTGTGACCCTATGATTCTGTGATTCTGTGACTCTCTGATTCTGTGATTCTGTGCCTCTGTGATTCAGTGCCTCTGTGACTTTGTGATTCTTGGATTCTGTGCCTCTGTGATTTTGTGATTCTTATATTCTATGATTCTGTGACTCTGTGATTCTGTCTTTGAATACCTCATGCAGAGACAGTAGAGGGCATTTATTTACGCTTGAGTGTTGGCTAGTGCCAGCAATAGCTTCCAGCAGCTGAGCGTGGCATTGGGAAGAGGCAGTGCCCAACAGAGGCATCCCAGTCAGAGTCTTCACTCACCAGTTATGTAGCTTTCCCAAACAAGATGCCATCCTTGTGCTTGGAGTCATGACAGAGAGCAGATCTACGGAGCCAGGAGCTTCAAAGCCTCACAGAGCCATCACATAGATTCAGAACAGGCCTGACTGGATGTGAGGAAGAAATTCTTCCCAGCAAGATTGGCCATTGGAATGTGCTGCCCAGGGAGGTGGTGGAGTCACCATCACTGGAGCTGTTCAAAAAATACTGAATGAGGCTTAGTGCCATGGTTTAGTTGAGTAGAAGGAGTTGGGTGATAGGTTGGACTTGATGATCTCAAAGGACTTTCCCAGCCTGGATAATTCTGTATTCTGTGAATGACTCTCCTGAGGCAGAAGACCTTGTGCTTGTCCTCTCTGTGTGTTGTTGACAATGGGTGTTTTGGCTATGATGCTTTTTACCTCTCAGCATTACATCTTCAGAGTGTGTTTGCTCTTTTTCACACATCCACCTTTTTGTCCTCCTGCATGTGTCACCCAAACCTTTGCACAAATGTCCTGTCATTTCCCCTCCTGCTCAAGTGCAGGGACATCCTCAACTAGATCAGGTTGCCCAGAGCCTCACTGAGCCTCACCTTGAATATCTCCAGGGATGGGGCTTCAACCACCTCCCTGGGAAACCTATTTCAGTCTTCCACCACCCTCATGGTAAAGAACTTGCTCCTAACATCCAATCTAAATCTGCTCTTCTCTAGTCTGAAGCCATTGTCCCTTGTCCTGTCACTGCAGACCTTTGTAAATAGTCTCTCTCCATCCTCCTTGCAGCCCCCTTCAGGTACTGGAAAGCTGCTATGGATCTATACTCTATAGGGTGCTTGCAAAGTAGAGGTGTTGGGGTGCTTGGGAACTCCAGCTGGAAGGTCTGAGCCACATAAGTCAAGCCACTATTCCAGGAAATGACCTCTCTTCCAGCTGTGTACAAGTAGGGGTAGATTGGTTTCCTGGGACCTTACCAAACATTCAGATTAATTGCATCCAAAAGAAATAGAAGGTGCAGATACTACACTGGCAATATCAGATGTTTCACTTACTGAGAGTCAAGTGCTGTCATATTTCCCCATGAATAACAAGTGGCCTGATAGCAGATGTTTGGATAATTGTCAATACAGTTAAAAAAAAACCCACCAATAACTTGCTTTTTAGGGGGCAGTTTCATGTTTGGAGCTCACATAGCTTCATTTGATATGATTTCTCAAATTTTCATTCATCTGTAACTCAAAATATCATACTCTGTGTCAAAATATCCACCACTACTCTGTGTCAAAATATCCACCACTCCTCTGTGCATACATGTGTGAAAGCACAGATACATATGCACTAATATCTGCCATTTACTTCTGGAACATACCACAGGCTCACAGGATGTTAGGGGTTGGAAGGGACCTCTGCAGATCTTCCAGTCCAAGCCCCCTGCCAGTGCAGGAGCATAGAATCCAGCACAGGTCACACAGGAACACATCCAGACAGGGCTGGAAAGGCTCCACAGAAGGAGACTCCACAATCTCTCTGGGCAGCCTGTTCCAGGGCTCTGTCACCCTTACAGTAAAGAAGTTCTTCCTCCTGTTGAGGTGAAACCTCCTGTGCTGCACTTTTCATCCATTGCCCCTTGTCCTATCCCAGGGCACAAGTGAGCAGAGGCTTTCCCTGTGTCTTCCTTCCTGACCCCCAGCCCTCAGATATTGATAGACATTGATCAGATTCCCTCTCAGCCTTCTCTCCAAATTAAACAGCCCCAGGGCTCTCAGCCTCTCCTCACCAGGCAGTGCTGCAGTCCCTTCAGCATCCTTGTAGCCCTCTCTTGGACTCTCTCCAGCAGATCCCTGTCCCTCTTGAACTGGAGAGCCCAGAACTGGATGCAATATTCCAGGTGAGGCCTCACCAGAGCAGAGTAGATAGGGAGCAGAACCTCCCTGGAGAGGTTCTTTTCTTAATGCCATCCAGGATCCCATTGGCCTTCTTGGCCACAAGGGCACATTGCTGTCCCAGCAATATTATTGTTACTATCCCAGGAGCTGTTTTTACTAATAGATTCCCCACAGGTTGAGAGCTGCATGTTGTGAGCACTTCTCTGTCGACAGAGGTTCCTGCCCTTTTCACAAAGAGCACACACTGCCACAGAAAAGGTGTGAACACTTCTCTGCTAACCTTGTGGTCTGTGAGCACTGCTGGCTTCTGAAGCCTCTCCTCTTTCCAGAGCAAACACTCCCACATCTGCTGTAGGAAATGATAAATAGCCAGGCTTCCATCCCAGCCTGCTTCCACTCCTCTGAGCGGCTCACTCAGAAGCACTTAGCTTTACAGATGTGTTTATCCTGAGGCTTTTATCACTGAAGGGAAGTGGGGACCTGACTTCCCTGTTCCCACTGCTGGCTCCCCACTTTGCACACAGATCTGCTGCCACAACAGACCATAGTGGTGGTGTAGCAGCAAACACGAATCAGGCCTCAGCTACAACAAACAGAGAAAGAGGAATAAAAACAACCTCAGCTGTTCTCAGGCTGAGATATGTCAAGGTGCTGGAGTCAGGGCAGAGGAGGGCAAAGAAGCTGGGAAGGGCCTGGAGAAGAAATCTGATGAAGGGCAACTGAAGGAGCTGGGGATGGTTAGTTTGGAAAAGAGAAGTCTGAGGGGAGACCTCCTGGCTCTCTGCAGCTGCCTGCAAGGAGGTTGTGGAGAGGTTGGTGCTGGTCTCTGCTCCCAGGTCATTAGTGATAGAACAAGACGGAAGGGCCTCAAGCTGCCACTGGGGAGGTTCAAAATGGACATTAGGAAACCTTTTTTTTTCATGGCAAGAGTGGTCAGGCATTGGAATGTGCTGCCCAGGGAGGTGGTGGAGTCCCCAAGCCTGGCTGTGTTTGAAGGTGGTTTGGATGTGGTGCTTGGGGCTGTGGTTTAGGGCTGAGCCTTGCAGAGTAGGGTTCTGGGTTGGCCTTGGTGATCCTGAGGCTCTTTTCCAACCTGAATGTTTCTGTGATTCTGTGATAGATCTATGAAGTGCCACTGGTGTTTTGGTTGCAAGGTGATGATGTGTAAGCTTCTTTAAATGATACAAAGCAATCCATTATAATTATGCTGATTGAAATGAGGAGGGCAGACAAAGCACTTTCACATCATAGATAGTCTTGAGAAGAGAAGACTGAGAGGCGATCTGAGACCACATCTGCAATCCTGTGTCCAGTTTGGGGCTGCCCAGTTCCAGAGATTCAGAGACCTGCTGGAGAGAGCCAAGGCAGAGCCAGGAAGATGCTTAGGTGACTTGAGCATCTCCCCTGTGAAGAGAGACTGAGAGCCCTGGGGCTGTTGAGTCTGGAGAAGAGAAGGCTGAGAGGGATCTGATCAATGTCTATCAATAGCTGAGGGGTGGGGGTCAAGTGGAGGGGGCCAAGCTTTCTTCAGTGGTGCACAGGAATAAGCCAAGGACCAATGGAGACAAACTTGAACAGAGAAGGTTTCATCTCAACATGAGGAGAAACTTCTTTGCAGTGAGGGTGGCAGAGCCCTGGAGCAGGCTGCCCAGAGAGGTTGTGGAGTCTCCTTCTCTGGAGACTTTCCAACCCCATCTGGATACATTCCTGTGTGGACCACCCTGGGTGATCCTGCTTTTGGCAGGAGGTTGGACTGGATGATCTCTGCAGGTCCCTTCCAACCTCTAATGTTCTGTGATTCTGTGATATTTGCTGTAGGTTTTTAAGGTCTGGAAGTAACTTCAGTCTTTAAAAAATGGTTTTGTTAGTGCAAAGTTTAGCAGTTTAATGGTTCCTGCATTCTGTGCAACACATATTCCTCCATTTAAACAGGTCAAGGGTCTGACCTCATATTTACAACCAACCTAAAGCTTTCAGACCTGTGAATGCACAAGGAATGCACAATCAGAATTTAAGAGACTCATATCTTCAGCTCACAACTGCCTGGAAAATATCCCTTAACAACATCTATTCCTAAGGCTTTCTCTCAGCTTGGAGAGGAAAAGATATTAATTAAGGGTGCTACAGCAGCTACTACCAGACAGAGATCCAATCTTATAGCTGTAGTCCACAATAGAAAGAAGAGCCTTGATGGAGGTCTCTGGGATATGTATGCTAATTATCCTGAAGATAATTACTGGGTGCAATGGTAGGAGATGATGAATGCTCTTCACCCACAGTGGAACCTGTGGGCCTAATGTAAAATGGTGCTGGCTCTTTTCCTGCTGGCTGATAAACATGAGAGGTAAAGATGCTCAGCAATGCTAGGGACAAAGCTCTATCTGAAACATGTATTAATCAGCAGCTCTCCTGAGCAGAGCAGGAGCATTCAGATTTATATTGAAGCCAAAAATGGGTGCAAAAAAAGGGGTGCACACTGGCTGTTGTACTTCAAGTACTCCTGTCACAGTAGTCTAATATTTCATCTGGGTTTCTCCACTGCATGTGTTGTGCCCACAAAGTTTTCCCTACAATCAGCCCAAGATCACAGAATCACAGAATTAACCAGGTTGAAAAAGACCTTTGAGATCATCGAGTCCAACCTATCACCCAACACCATCTCATCAACTAAACCATGGCACCAAGTGCCTCAGCCAGGCTCTTTTTAAACACTTCCAGGGATGGTGACTCCACCACCTCCCTGGGCAGCACATTCCAATGGCCAAGCTCTCTTGCTGGGAAGAATTTCTTCCTCACATCCAGACCAAACCTCCCCTGGCACAGCTTGAGACTGTGTCCTCTTGTTCTGGTGCTGGTTGCCTGGCAGAAGAGACCAACCCCCACCTGGCTGCAACCTCCCTTCAGGTAGTTGTAAAGAGCAATACGGTCTCCCTGAGCCTCCTCCTCTCCAGGCTAAGTAATCCCCAGCTCTCCCAGCCTCTCCCCACAGGGCTGTGCTCCAGACCCTTCAGCAGCTTCATTGCTAGGTGCCAGTCTGCTGAAAGGATTCCTCTGGACCAGAAGATAGCTTAGCAATGTGGTCTGTTGCGGCCACCCTGCAAATCTTTTTGCTCAGGCACAACAGAAACTTTCCTCAATACCCTCAGTAGATTTATAGTGTAGGACACTACAAGAGAGTGGGGCTGGGAGCTTAAATTGAAGTTTACTCTGTCATCTGTACCCTGCCACTATGACATTTCTCAAAAGATTTAAGAGCACAAGCATGGAAGAAATGCCTTATGAGGCCAGACCAACGATCCATCTCGTCCTGTATTCTGCCTTTGACACAGATGTGAGACACTGTACAAGTAGGAGAGCAAGTGAGGCCTGGCACTCCCTGTGGTCCATTCCTTACATATGCCCCCAACATCCAGAACTGGAGGGTACCTGGAGCTGTTGGCACTCCTTTGTGGACCTGTTGTCTGTGCATGTGTTGGAAGTTATTAAACTGTTGTTAATCTGAAATCTGACTACATGTCTGAAAATACTCAGTGTAAGCTTTGTAACTAATGCTATGAATGGTTGCAGTTTTAGCAGCATTAGGACAGGCCTCAGGAAAAAGATAAAGGTGGCAGTTTCCCTCTTGCTTCTCTGACTTTATCTTTCCCTTTTAAATTCTTTATTCCTGTATCTTATTTGTTGCACTTCATCAGATTGCTGCTGCTGTTTGAGTCCTGCAAGATTCTCAGTCTACCACTTTGTACACATTACCTTCTTTCACAGAATTGTCAGGGTTGGAAGGGACCTCAAGGATCAGCCAGTTCCAACCCCCCTGCCATGGGCAGGGACACCTCACACTACAGCAGGTTGCTCACAGCCACATCCAGCCTGGCTGCAAAAACCTCCAGGGATGAGGCTTCCACCACCTCCCTGAGCAACCTGTGCCAGGCTCTCACCACCCTCATGGGGAAGAACTTCTTCCTAACATTCCTCTCTCCCAGAGGAGAGAGACTTGGGGGTGCTGGTGGACGAGAGGCTCAACAGGAGCTCTCAGTGTGCACTTGCAGCCCGGAAAGCCAATCAGATCCTGGGCTGCATCAGGAGAAGTGTGGCCAGCAGGGCAAGGGAGGGGATTCTCCCCCTCTACTCAGCCCTGCTGAGACCCCACCTGGAGTACTGCCTCCAGTTCTGGAGCCCCTATTGCACGAGGGATCTGGAGGTGCTGGAAGGTGTCCAGAGAAGGGCCACGAGGATGAGCAGAGGGCTGGAGCACCTCTCCTATGAGGACAGACTGAGGGAGTTGGGGCTGTTCAGTCTGGAGAAGAGAAGGCTCCGAGGTGACCTCATTGTGGCCTTCCAGTATCTGAAGGGGGCCTACAGGAAGGCTGGGGAGGGACTTGTCAGGCTATCAGGTAGTGATAGGACTAGGGGGAATGGAATGAAGCTGGAGGTGGGGAGGAAGTTCTTCACCATGAGAGTGGTGAAGCCCTGGAATGGGTTGTCCAGGGAGGTGGTTGAGGTCCCGTCCCTGGAGGTGCTTAAGACCAGGCTGGATGAGGCTCTGGCCAGCCTGATCTAGTGTGGGGTGTCCTTGCCCATGGCAGGGGGGCTGGAAGTAGATGATCCTTGTGGTCCCTTCCAACCCTGACTGATACTATGATACTAACATTCAATCTCAATCTACCCCTTTCTAGTTTTGCTCCATTCCCTTTATTCCTATCACTCCCTGACACCCTAAAAAGTCCCTCCCCACCCTTCATATATTGGGAGGCCACAATATGGAGGTTCTTGTGATAGGGTGGATGGTGCAAGCTGCTGATTGACTTTTTTGAAGGAGCTTACAGCTCTGCACTGGATTTTTCCCCCTCAGATTAGATTTTTACCAATTCTTTTCTTGTACTCATATTTCCTTTCATACTCCACATCTGTCTTGTAAAAGCAAACAGCTTAGTACCATCTACTGCACTGGGTTGTGCTGCATTTTTTTTCACAAAGATTTTTCAAAGCAGTTCTCAGAAAAAAAAAGTCATCTGTGAACCTTTGTTTTTCAAGCAGGGTAACACATGTGGCTTTTCATGTGGCTTTCCCTACTGAAGGGCGTGGGTAAGTGTTCATGAACAAAAAGTGATGACTACTAATACATAGGAGAGTTGAGATAGCTGCCTGCATTTCTGTCACAGCTGTGAGATACGGAGTAATGGCAAGGGGCGAAGCTGAAATTGGGAGGCTCTCTACAACTACCTGAAAGGAGGTTGTGGAGAGGTTGGTGCTGGTCTCTTCTCACAGGTTTTTAGTGACAGAACAAGAGGGAATGGCCTCAAGCTGCCACTGGGGAGGATCAGACTGGACATTAGGAAAGCTTTTTTTAGGGCAAGAGTGGTCAGGCATTGGAATGTGCTGCCCAGGGAGGTGGTGGAGTCTCCAAGCCTGGCTGTGTTTGCAGGTGGTTTGGATGTGGTGCTTGGGGCTGTGGTTTGGGGGTGAGCCTTGTAGAGTAGGGTTCTGGGTTGGCCTTGGTGATCCTGAGGGTCTTTCCCAACCTGAATGTTTCTGTGATTCTGTGGTATCAGAATCTTCTTCACTGAGCTGCAGTAACCACATCTCCTCTGCAATGCACATATAAAGAATTCTGCCAATGAATTCAAAATAACTTCCAGAATACTTTTCATTCCCCAGGGATCACACAGCACCTCCAAAGTCTATTTTACTGTCATTACACAGAATCACAGAATGTTAGAGGTTGGAAGAGACCTCTGGAGATCTTCCAGTCCAACCCCCCTGCCAGAGCAGGACCATAGAATCCAGCACAGATCACACAGGAACACATCCAGACAGGGTTGGAAAGGCTCCAGAGAAGGAGACTCCACAACCCCTCTGGGCAGCCTGCTCCAGGGCTTTGTCACCCTTACAGTCAAGAAGTTCCTCCTCCTGTTGAGGTGGAACCTCCTGTGTTGTAGTTTCCATCCATTCCCAGCTGGAAGGGACCTCTGGAGATCATGTAGTCCAACCCCCCTGCCAAAGCAGGATCACCTAGGGCAGGCCATACCCAACTGTAGGTCTTCCTAGGCCTTGCGCCTGCTGTTCTGCTTGCCTAACCTTTCTCCAGGGATCTAAGCAGCTTTGCCATTTAGAAGTAGGTGGAGTGTATACAGCTGCAGGAAATAAAAGAAAATAAATACATCTGCCCTGTGAGAGAAATCTTGCTCTTAATTGTTTACAGTCCATCACCTGCTTGGGACAGGATAGGTTTGTGATTCATTAGCCGCTCAAGTTTGTGTTTAATTTCTTCCCCCCCAACTTTGTACAGTTACATCAACCTTCCCCATAGGCCTTTCAACCCAAGCTCTGCAAGCAAGCCCTGCCTTGAAGACACAGGTCTGAGGAGAGCCATAACCCTTTTATAAGCTAAATATTATTGAAAGGTAAGGCTACACTCTGGGCACTATTCTTCCCTAGCTTTGCTATGTGTGAGGAACATACTCGTGGTCTCAGGTTCTCAGTATCTCTTCAGTGCAGAGGGAAGTTAGACCTGAGCCCTTGTTTCCTTCCCAGTGAGGGAGCAGAGCCACTGCTTGATGCAATACAAAGAAATATTTGCTGTGCAAGACCTTCCTTTTGGGTTTTTTTGCTAGGGTATCATGGGAAGGTCAGATGAAGTATGGCCCTAGAGCATTTAATTTTGCCACTTTGCTCTGGTGAGACCTCACCTGGAGTACTATGTACAGGTCCAGAACTCTCACTATAGGAAGGACATGGACCTGATGGAGCAGGTCCAGAGGAGGACCACAAAAATGATCAGGGGGTTGGAGCAACTCTGCTACAAGGACAAGATGAGGGAGCTGGGGGTGTTCAGCCTGGAGAAGAGGAGGCTCTGGGAAGACCTAATAGCAGCCTGGCAGTACCTGAACAGGGCTACAAGAAGGCTGGAGAGAGACTGTTTGCAAAGGTCTCCAGGGACAGGATGAGGGGCAATGACTTCAAACTAGAGCAGAGCAGATTTAGATTGGATGTTAGGAACAGGTTCTTTACCATGAAGGTGGTGGCACACTGGAACAGGGTGCCCAGGGAGGTGATTGAGGCCCCTTGCCTGGAGATATTCAAGGTGAGGCTGGACAGGGCTCTGGGCAACCTGATCTAGTTGGGGATGTCCCTGCTGACAGCAGAGGGGCTTGGACTGGAAGGTCTTTGGAGGACCCTTCCAGCCTGGACCATTCTATGATTCTAATGTGACTCACATTTTTTTTTGTACAGCTTCTTTGCTGTAAACAGCAACTGTAAAGCACTTTTGCAGAACAAATGAGTATTTGAGCAGCCTGCTAAAGATGTTTGGGCTTATTAGATTCACATAAGGCCAAATTCTGTCCTTCAGGACACACCTTTCATTAGCAGTTAGATCATGCACCTGGGGAATGGAAATTATCCTTTAATGCAGCTGTATCAAAGAGATTCCACTTGACAGTTTTCTCATTTCTTTCCACAATTAGAAATGGTACCAAATCCCCTAGAACAATAGATTTTGCTTTGATATATTCCATGTCTCAGGCTCATTCTTACTGTGTATGACCATTGGGGAGCCTTGTTTCTGCTGGCCAATTGCAAATGGCTAAGTTGCCTCTCCTGCCTTTGCTTTCCTAGCTCTTCAATTTAAACTATCTGTTGGCCTCTGCAGAATGAGGATGGAGACATTGTTCCAGGAATGGACCCAAGTGTTGGTGTCCATGGCCCTCAGTCTGTCTCTCTGAGTCAGTTGGGACCAGCTCCAGGTTGGAGAGGGCCTGAAGCACCTGGCCTACAAGGAGTATCTCAGGGAGCTGGGGGTGTTCAGTCTGGAGAAGAGGAGGCTGAAAGGAGACCTCATTGCTCTCCACAACCTGAAGGGAGGCAGCCTCTTCTCCTTGGTGTCAAGCAACAGGACGAGAGGAAGTGGTTCCAAGCTGTACCAGAGGAGGTTCAGGCTGGATGCTAGGAAATACTTCTTCACAGAGAGGGTTCTCAAATGTCAGAATGGTCTGCCCAGGGCAGTGCTGGAGTCACCATTCCTGGAGGTAGTTAAGCAGCCTGTGGAGCTGGGGCTTAGGGACATGGCTTAGGATTAACCCTGAACTGGGTTGAGGGTTGAACTGGATGAGCTTTGAGGTCTCTTCTAACCAGATGTGATCCTACATAAATCTTCTGCTGTGTCACAAATTGATACCTCTGTATTTAATGTCAAGCTGTGCCAGGGGAGGTTTAGGCTGGAGGTGAGGAAGAAATTCTTCCCAGCAAGAGAGATTGGCCATTGGAATGTGCTGCCCAGGCAGGTGGTGGAGTCACCATCACTGGAAGTGTTTAAGAAAAGCCTGGGTGAGGCACTCAGTGCCATGGTTTAGTTGATGAGATTGCGCTGGTTGGCCTCGATGATCTTGAAGGTCTTTTCCAACCTGGTTGATTCTATTCTATTCTATTCTATTCTATTCTATTCTATTCTATTCTATCTATTCTATTCTATTCTACTCAGTCTGTATTTCTGAGGAGGTGCATCTAAAAGTTACTGCCTGAAGGAAAGAGGAAGGGAGAGTAAGAGAGCTGGAAGCAGATAATATACCAGATGCAGACTCTTTCTGTTAAAATCCTTTACTTCTGAAATCCTAACTTCCTTTTAAAATCCTTTACTGTGCACTTGCAGCTCATAAAGGAACTGTTAGTGTCTCAGCCTGTATTTCTGAGGTGGTGCATCTAAAAGCTGCTACCTGAAGGGAAAGAGAAGGGCGAGTAAGAGAGCTGGAAGCAGATACTATACCAGATGCAGCCTCTTTCTGTTAAAACCCAAAATTTCCATTCTAATTTCTTTTTAAGATGCAGCTTTTATTCCAGGTAGAAGGGTGATCAAGTCTGACACTGAGGGCTTTTTTTTTCAGGCTCTGTTATCAATCTGATTTACCTCCCTTAATCCCTTTGGAAATTGTATCTGACCTAATTTCTTTTTCTTTTTTTCCCCCCATTATTCCCCCAGCAGTGACTCTTGTGGCAAGAACAAATAATAGGAGTGACCCTGTGCATTCCTGCCATATCTCTTTCTCTGTAATGTGGATTGTTCTAGTTTGGGTCCACATTCATCTGTGAAGAGACAAAGATCAGTTCAAACCAGCCAGGACATTCCTGCAGGCTCACAGTTGCCAGGACTCTAAGTGGATAAATATTGCCAGCACACATTGATTGCTGCTTCTGTTCCAGCCAAGGTTATCTGCCAAATATTTTGTGTTGTGTGTGTGTGTGTGTGTGTGTAATGACATCTCATATTGCCTGCTGTTGCATGTGCTGTATCAATTCACTGCAAACCTCACCTGCTCTCAGAGCCTTATTTGCTCTGTAGGGGATTCTGCTCTCCTTAACAACAGACTCTGTGATTTCCCCATTCATCCAAGTTAGCAGAGACACAGACTGGTAGTAGGGAGACTTCCAGTTGTGGCCATTTGCCACATTTTAGGGATCTGTCTTGTCTCCTGGTTTGCTGTGGCACTGCAAGGTGGAAACCTTATAAATTGCTTTTACCACTCTTGAGCCATTATTCTTTCATAGAATGGCCTGGGTTGGAAGGGACTTCCAAAGGTCATCCAGTCCAAACTCCCTGAAGTCAGCAGAGACACCCTCAACTACATCAGGCTGCCCAGGGCCTTGTTGAGCCTCACTTTGAATATCTCCAGGGAAAGGGCCCCAACCACCTCCCTGGGCACCCTGTTCCAGTGTTCTACCACCCTCATAGTAAAGAACCTGTTCCTAACAAGATCACAGGATGTTAGGGGTTGGAAGGGACCTCCAAAGATCTTCAAGTCCAACCCTCCTGCCAGAGCAGGACCAGAGAATCCAGCACCGGTCACACAGGAACACATCCAGACAGGGCTGGAAAGGCTCCAGAGAAGGAGACTCCACAACCTCTCTGGGCAGCCTGCTCCAGTGCTCTGTCGTCCTCAAAGAAGTTTCTCCTCCTGTTGAGGTGGAACCTCCTGTGCTGGAGTTTCCATCCATTGCCCCTTGTTCCATCACAGAGTGCAAGTGAACAGAGCCTGTTCCCTCCTTCTGGACGCCCAGCCCTCAGATATTTATAGACATTTATTAGATCCCCTCTCAGTCTTCTTTCCAGACTAACCAGCCCAGGTCTCTCAGCCTTTCCTCATCAGCCAGTGCTCCAGTCCCTTCATCATCCTTGTAGCCCTCCCTTATCCTTTCTCCAGCAGATCCCTCTTGAACTGGAGAGCCCAGAACTGGATGCAATATTCCAGGTGTGGCCTCACCAGGGCAGAGTAGAGGGGGAGGAGAACCTCCCTGGCTCTGCTGGACACACTCCTCTGAATGCACCCTAGACATCCAATCTAAATCTGCTCTTCTCTAGTTTGAAGCAACTGCCCCTTGTCCTGTCACTGCAGGGCTTTCTGTGTGTATGCAGGAGTTACTTGTATGTGAGAGTGTGTGTGTAACCTGATAAGATGCCTTATGGTCTACTCTGTTAATAGGCCTTCTGTGTTGCCCCTGCTGCAGCCAGCAGCCAAGCCGCCCTTAACGCTTGTGGTGGGTGATGGAGAATGTTCAGAATTCAACAAGTGTCTGCTGGCTCAGCTGCTTTTTTATCCCCCACAAAGGCAGGCCTGCAATGCAGGGGAAAGCATGCTCTGCTCCAAGCTGGTGGCTGGTGGTCTTGAGGGAGAGGCTGTTTTGGTTTCAATGACAGATGGGAAAAATGCTTCCCTAAAGAATCACAGAGTGTTAGGGGCTGGAAGGGACCTTGAGAGAGCAGGAGCACCTAGAGCAGATCACACAGGAACACATCCAGGTGGGGTTTGAATATATCCAGAGAGGGAGAATCCACATCCTCCCCAGGCAACCTCTTCCAGAGTTCTGTCACCCTCACAGGGAAAACATTTTCCTCCTGTTTCCATGGAACTTCCTCTGCCTCAGCTTCCACCACTGCCCCTTGTGCTAGCATTGGGCATTATCCAGCAGAGCCTGGCTCCAGCCTCTAGGCACTCACCCTGCACATCTTTATCAACATGAATGAGGTCACTCCTTAGTCTCCTTCTATCCAAGCTACACAGCCCTCAGCTCCCTCAGTCTCCCCTAAGGAAGATGTTTCACTCCCTTCATGATTTTTGTGGCTCTGTGCTAGACTCTTTCAAGCAGTTTCCTGAGGTCCTTCTTGAACTGAGGGGCCCAGAACTGGACACAATATTCCAGAAGTTCCCTCCCTTTGCCAGAAACAGATCAGCTTTATGAAATGACTATGGAGAGGGATGCTGTTGTGCCCTCTAAATCCATAACCTGAGAAAAAGATATGTTTTATTCAGTTGTATTGTTTTTATAGGGATTATAAAATAATTACTCCTATGATGAGGTCTAATAGGTCCAATGTCACAGTTCACAGAAATATTCGGTTTGGAAAAGAACCTCAGGATCACCAAGGCCAACCCAGAACCCTACTCTGCAAGGCTCACCCCTAAACCATAGCCCCAAGGACCACATCCAAACCACCTGCAAACACAGCCAGGCTTGGGGACTCCACCACCTCCCTGGGCAGCACATTCCAATGCCTGACCACTCTTGCCTGAAAAAAGCTTTCCTAATGTCCAATCTAAACCTCCCCAGTGGCAGCTTGAGGCCATTCCCTCTTCTTCTGTCACTAATTACCTGGAGAAGAGACCAGCACCAACTTCTCCACAACCTCCTTTCAGGTAGCTGTAGAGAGGTCTCCCCTCAGCCTCCTCTCTTTCACACTAACCATCCCCAGCTCCTTCAGTTGCTCTTCATCAGATTTCTTCTGCAGGCCCTTCCCAGCTCCCTTGCCCTCCTCTGCCCTGGCTGCTTTGCACACTATGCTTTCAGGACATCCACATCGATGTCCTAGGCATTACAGAAATGTGGCAGAGACATCCCTTGCTGTAAGAGAGATGTATTTTCTCTCAAGAAGATGTGGAAATAAGTTCCTGCTGCTTTTGACAGGACATTGGTGGGGTTTGTGAAGACCTGGATGAACAAACAAATTCAATAATGCAAGATGAATGCTTCCCTTTAACACCGGCTGCCGCTTGAAGTAGTTACTTTAAGAATCTTTTGCCAGCCTGGAAGGTATACAGTGACTTATAAATGCTTTCACTACTCTTTGGGTTTTTTTCCCCTGCCATGGCCATTAATCAACTCCAACTTTCATTTAGCTTGCTGTTAGGAAGACAATCCTGCCTCTTGTGTTGCGTGGCTGCGGTGCGATGAGGAAACTTCAGACCTTTCCTCCTCTCACCGAACTCTTCATCAGTGCATCTGCGGAGTGGCAGCAAAGGAAATGAGCTCGACAGCTCCTGCCTTAGTGAGGATGTGGTAGTTTCAGGCTGTGCCTAGGAAAATGGTCCACAGATTGAGTGAGGAAGTGGTAGAATGCAAATAAATAACCATTGGATGTAAAAGGGAAAATAATGACAAGGTCTAAATCATAGAATCAGAGAACCAATCAGGTTGGAAAAGACCTCAGAGGTCATCAAGTCCAACCTGTCACCCAACACCTCCTGACAACTAAGCCATGGCTCCAAGTGCCACATCCAAGCCTTTTTGGAACACCTCCAGGGATGGGGACTCCACCACCTCCCTGGGCAGCACATTCCAATGGCCAAGCTCTCTTTCTGGGAAGAACTTTCTCCTCACCTTCAGCCTAATCTTCCCCTGGCACAGCTTGAGACTGTGTCCTCTTGTTCTGGAGCTGGCTGCCATATAATCCCATTGGGCTGATAACTAACATAAAGTTAGTTGTATAAACTAAGTCTTGCTCTTCCTTGGCTTCTTCAGTCTAGTAGATACTAGCTGGTGGCTTTTGCTTGGCTGTTGCTGACCTTGGCTGCCTTCCTGTAGTGTCTAAACACAATCAAACTGCTCTCTGCTCTTCTCCTCTTTCTCTTTTCCCTTGTCTGGGAGGGGGAAGCTGTTGGTAGTGCCCTGGTTTTGTCCAGGGGGGTTCTTGTGTAGTTTCTAAATTGTAAGTCTATGTAAATATTGTACATTTTGTACATATTCATTGCATTTCACATTTCTAGATTTTAGCCTGCTTGCAAATAGAGCTTCATTTGCTTTCCAACTGAGCTGGGCTGGCAATTTTATTTTGGGGGGTGGTGGTGGTGGTAATTTCAACCCATCATAGAGTATTACCTCCATTAGCTGTTGGTACTGAGAACAGCCCATCTGGGAGAGCAGCTGGAAAAGGCTTAAACACCAACCCTTCACCTCACCTCACCTCACCTCACCTCACAGTTTTTCTGCTCCCCATTCCCAAAAGGGGCTTGAACGAGGAGTGATTTAACTCCCTAAGGAGATTGCTATTGATTGGATGAGCCCCTCAAGCAGAAGAAACACCCTCTGTAGTTTCAGACTATTTGTGGTGCTAAAAGACTGGTTTTTCAAATGTAATTTAATTTATTTTATTTTTTATTTATTTATCTATTTAAATGAGGAGAAACTGAGTCAGAAAGGAAGTGTAGCACAAGGGACAGAATTTCAAGGCTTCATCAGAGTGGGTTCCTTCTTTTATATGCAAGGAGGAGATAGAATCATAGAATCACAGAATTGTTAGGGTTGGAAGGGCCCTCAAGGATCATCCAATTCCAACCCCCCTGCCATGGGCAGGGACACCTCACACTACAGCAGGTTGCTCACAGCCACATCCAGCGTGGTCTGAAAAACCTCCAGGGATGAGGCTTCTACCACCTCCCTGGGCAACCTGTGCCAGTCTCTCACCACCCTCATGGGGAACAACTTCTTCCTAACATCCAATCTGAATCCACCCATTTCTAGTTTTGCTCCATTCCCCCCAGTCCTATCACTCCCTGACACCCTCAAAAGTCCCTCCCCAGCTTTCAGATATTGGAAGGCCACAGTAAGGAGGCTCCTGTGGTAGGGTGGATGGTGCAAGCTGCTGATTAACTCTTTTGAAGGAGCTTACAGCTCTGCATTGGAGGGCGAATGGGCAAGGAATTATTACCTGCTCTTGGATCTCAACCATGCAATCTTTGTCTCTGGTCTTCTATGAAGCAAGAAAATGGAAGCAGAAATGAAAATTATTAGGAGGACAAGCTGAATTATGAACGTGGTAAGGGCTGATGTCTTATAGCAAATGAGGTATTTGCTAAACAGAAAGGCTTTTAAAAGAGTCTAATCCTTCACTGTCCCTCCAGGACAAACAACTGGAGAGCAGTGATTGCAGAAATCATTTAGGTCATGCAAATCAAGCTCCAGCAGCAGCGTTTCATGCAGGGAGAAGGGAAGGCTAGGCTGTCCTATTAAGAAGCCTTGTGAATGATAAAACATGATTAAAATGACTTGGGAGAAATTACCAAGTGGGGGTCAAGAAAGGCTAACAAGGGCAACCGATCACGGAATCGTGCTTTTAAATGGACTGATTCCAAGGGAGGATTGTTTGTCATAGCCACACATAAAGGGCTGAACAATAATCACACCCAGATTATGTGAGAGTCATAGCCCTTACAGGATTTTTTTTTATATACAGAGCTGATTTGCATCAAGTGACACACAGGGACCTGAAATTCTCACTTAATGTTTTGTTTGTGGGTTGTGGGTTTTTTCTTTACAGCAGACAATCAGCTTTCTTTGGGACTGCAAGTCCAATGCTGCTTGGAGGAATAGCAAGTTACCCAATATTGCCCGGTGTAAGCTGGATGTAACAAAAGGTACTGCAGCTAGTGCTGCTGCAGCAGCGAGCTTTGTTGTACAGGGCAGCCAGCTTTGTCATTTGCAGAGCCTGGAGATGAATTTCCTTTGCAGTGGTGCTGGCCTGCAAAGGCCTGAGGAATGAAGACAGTGTAATTGCTTTCTTTAATGGAGCTAAACACCTTGGGATATTTCTAATGTGTGGCAATACCTGGAGGGTACATATCAAATGCACTGTTTAGTTACCACAGGCTGTGTATAGGCCCTTCACAACCTGGAGGGCATTGACTCTAAGGTATTATTGCACCGCAGAGCTGAGAAATACTTCTTTAAAAGCTTATGTGTCCAGTTCCAGAGCTTCTCTGTGTCCAGTTCTGGAGCCCCTATTACAAGAAAGATCTGGAGGTGCTTGAACATATCCAGAGAAGGGCCACGAGGATGATCAGGGGGCTGGAGCTCCTCTCCTATGAGGCCAGAGAGAGTTGGGGTTGTTCTGTCTGGAGAAGAGAAGGCTCTGAGGAGACCTCATTGTGGCCTTGCAGTATCTGAAGGGGGCTACCAGAAAGCTGGGGAGGGACTCGTTAGGGTGTCAGGGAGTGATAGGACTGGGGGGAATGGAGCAAAACTAGAAATGGGTAGATTCAGATTGGATGTTAGGAAGAAGTTCTTCCCCATGAGGGTGGTGAGAGCCTGGCACAGGTTGCCCAGGGAGGGGGTGGAAGCCTCATCCCTGGAGGTTTTTAATTCCAGGCTGGATGTGGCTGTGAGCAACCTGCTGTAGTGTGAGGTGTCCCTGCCCACAGCATGGGGGGTGGAACTGGATGATCCTTGAGGGCCCTTTCAACCCTAACAATTCTATGATTCTATAATGGTTACAAACCAGATTGAACAGCAAGCTGTCTCTTGGCAAGCACCAGGGAGCATGTCTCTTCCTCCTCCATCCTCCTTCAAAGCCACCCCCTTGCTTCAAGTCTCAGTATTATTTCTGTTTCCATCCTTCAGAGGTTTTGGTGCCATGGGCCCAAAGGTGGTTCTGGTGCATGCAACTCTCCAGAGTCAGTGACACCATCCTGAAATCATACGCTCACACAACTGCTGATTTGGGTCTTGCCAGCTCCAAATTAGGTGTCGAGGAATGTAGACTTTTGATGAGCTACCAAAGCAGATGAGCTGCTGCTTCCCAGCCTCCCTCACCTAAGGTATGTGGATGGTCAGGGTGAAGAAAGGTTCGGGAGGGCAACGTTGATGCCTAGCACTAAGAGGAAGAGACAACCAAGACCAATCTTTGGCCTGGCCATGGGGTTGTAGCAGGGAAACGAGGAAGCCAGTCAGATCTCTACCTGACAGTATGACAAAGGCCCAGGAGCTAATTAAATATGAGGTGTTACTGTGACAACCCACGAGGCAGCAGCATGCTGAAAACAAAGTACAGAAATGGAAAGCTGAAACCAGAGGAGGGGGAAAAGAAGAGAGAATATAAAAAAACATGAAAGAAAGGGGGAAAGAATCACAATAGAAGCAAGAGCAAGTTAAAAGGTCAGAATACAATTTGAAAGGATGGGGAGAGAAGAAGGGTAGGTAGTGATGGGGCACCAAGACAGAGGCATGGTGAGAAATGAAGCGTTTGAGGGCCTGGTTAACACACAAGGTACCAGGATGTGGAGCTTTCACACCAAAGACACAGAGATGTTTTGGGTGGGGTTTTTAAATGTGCCTTTAACCATCTCAAAGTTAGGTGTTTGGCCTCTGGAGGACTCCTAGGCTCTGTCAGTAGTTAGCAAAGAGAGACAAATACAGAATCACAGAAGCAGCCGGGTTGGAAGGGACCTCCAAGAGCATCAAGTCCAACTGATCACCCCACCCTAACTAATCAACCCAACCATGGCACTAAGTGCCTCATCCAGGCTTTTCTTAAACACCTTAAATAGCAGAGGAAGCTCAGTTGTTCTGCAGTCAGTGTGGACATGGGGGCTCCCCATATGTGTCCGTTGCTGTCAGTGATGGCTTAAATTAAATTGCAGCTCTTTATGTCTCACAGAATCACAGAACATTAGAGGTTGGAAGGGACCTCCAGAGATCATCAGGTCCAACTCCACTGCCAAAAGCAGGATCACCCAGAGTAGTCCACAGAGGAATGCATCCAGGTGGGTTTGGAAAGTCTCCAGAGAAGGAGTCTCCACAACCTCTCTGGGTAGCCTGTTCCAGGGCTCTGTCACCCTCACAGTCAAGAAGTTTCTCCTCATGTTGAGGTGAAGGTCTCCTTAGAATCATAGAATGATCTGGGTTGGAAAGGATGTGAAGAGCAAGAGACACTGACCACCTTGTTTTCTTGTGACTCTAAGGCAAGCTGCTTGACTGGAATCATAGAATCATAGAATTGTCAGGGTTGGAATGGATCTCAAGGATCATCTAGGTCCAACACCCCTTACCATGGGCAGGGACACCTCACACTACATGAAGTTGTTCACAGCCACATCCAGCCTGGCCTTAGAAACCTCCAGGAATGAGGCTTCTACCACTTCCTTGGGCAACCTGTTCCAGTGTCTCACCACCTCCATGGTGGAGAACTTCTTCCTAACATCCTAACTTCTGTAATGACTCCCATATTCTGTCTGCTGCACTCCTGTTCCTGCTGGGCTAATGGCCTGGGCAGTGTCAGCTCCCTTCCATATTCAAAGCTGGTCATGTGTGCACATTTGTAATAACTAATCAGGGAAAGGGAACTCTGATGCAGCACTGTCAGAGGACAGTGAAAATTACTAGAAGCAAGTCTTCATTTGAAACATCTACAATGCTTGGTTGATTTCAGGATCTGGCCAGCTTGGATTAAGTGATCCATGCTTGGCTTAGACCTCCAGAAGTCACTGCAGTGCCAACGAGCAAAACAATTCTCTTATTATAAAATCACTACCAGTCAATGAACTGAACTCAAACCACTACACAGGAGCAAAGTTCAGGGCTCTGAGAAGTTGTAGTTCAGCCCTATCTCTGAAAATGTCAGAAAATGAAAAGAATCTCTGTGTAAGTTGCTACACAGTGGAACCCAGCACAAAAAAACCAACAAACCCAATCCCCAAGTGCCATGGCAACACTCAGGGACACGTCTGAAACAAAATGCTGTTTCTAAGGTGAAGGAATGGGGCCTTAATCTTTGCTTCCAGTTCTCCATGCCCACCTGCCTCCCTTAAGTATGGTTCACATGGCTGCTAATTATCTAGCAAAATGCAGGCAGGGAAGACAGAGGTGACACTTGTCCTAAAGAAAAAGAAAAGAGCAGTAAGAATGGTATCTAAATTAGGCTATGAAGACATATAATAAGAAAAAACAATTAAGTTAGTCAGGCACAGTTCCCTGGGCAGGGCTCAGGCTGCTTCTAGACCCAGCCTGGGCTTGTACAGAGCTGTCTTAGGAGTTACCAGGAGCAGGATCATAGAATCATAGAATCATAGAATTGTTAGGGTTGGAAGGGACCTCAAAGATCAGCCGGTTCCAACCCCCCTCCCACGGGCAGGGACACCTCACACTGCAGCAAGTTGCTCAGATCCACATCCAGCCTGGCCTTCAAAACCTCCAGGGATGAGGCTTCCACCCCCTCCCTGGGCAACCTGTGCCAGTGTCTCACCACCCTCATGCTGAAGAACTTCTTCCTAACATTCAATCTGAATCCACCCATTTCTAGTTTTGCTCCATTCCCCCCAGTCCTATCACTCCCTGACACCCTCAAAAGTCCCTCCCCAGCTTTCTTGTAGCCCCCTTCAGACATTGGAAGGCCACAATGAGGTCTCCTCAGAGCCTTCTCTTCTCCAGACAGAACAGCCCCAACTCCCTCAGTCTGTCCTCATAGGAGTTCCATCCTCATAGGATGGATAATCTGTGATGACTAACTGACAGCTGACTGTTGCTGAAGTTGGCAGTGAACCTACTTCAGAGGAAGACTTTACACCTCTTGTTTGGCTGTGTTCTGCTCCTCAGGTCTTGGCTGATGTTCATTCAGCACTTTCATCCTCTTCCCTTTGTTTAAAGGAAAGAGGTTGCTTTTAGGTGGCTTCAGGAGCTAGGTGCTGGGACTCAGCTGATCCCAGCTGGTCCTTGGGCTGCTTATTCTGCTGTCTTCAAGCACAACTTTCTGCCAGAGCAGCTACAGATAGGACCTCTAACACCCTACTTCCTTCTGTGGTGGTGGAAGGAGGAGTCACATAGTTCAATTAATTTGCTCCTAGGAGGCTGAAAAAAGGGCAGATTCAGAGAGGTCATGGTAGGGCAGGAAAAGAGGAAAGAAAGTGTTGGGAGAAGGTGCAATACTTTATGTATAAAGACACTGCCTGTTTTTTCTTAGGCAAGTTTTATACCCTAGACACAGAATCTCATGCTATGCATGTTCATCTGCAACATGAACAGGCAGTGGATGGTGCTAAATTCAGACAGTTTGAAGCCTCAGGAAGACATCACTGCACTGGCTGATGATGCCATCAAGGCCCCAAGGTTTCCTTTGCAACCACACAGGAGAGGAGCAGCTACCATGGCAATTCAGGTTGTAGACCAAAGTCCTGAGGAAAGTGAATCCCTGCAAATTCTAAAGCATCAGAAAATACTGAAAATAATGCAAGAACCACAAAACCTGCATAAACTGCTGTTACAAAGAAAGCAAATCCATGAATCATTAAATACAGAGGCATCAATTTGTGACACAGCAGTAGAGTTATGTAGGATCACATCTGGTTAGAAGAGACCTCAAAGCTCATCCAGTCCAACCCTCAACCCAGTTTAGGATTAAACCTAAACCATGTCCCTAAGCCCCAGCTCCACAGGCTGCTTAACCACCTCCAGGGATGGTGACTCCAGCACTGCCCTGGCCAGACCATTCCAATGTTGGAAAACCCTCTCTGTGAAGAAATATTTCCTAGCATCCAGCCTGAACCTCCCTGGTGCAGCCTGAAACCATTTCCTCTGGTCCTGTTGCTTGACACCAAGGAGAAGAGGCTTCTCTCTCCTCACTCCAACCTCCCTTCAGGTAGTTGTAAAGAGCAATGAGGTCTCCTCTCAGCCTCCTCTTCTCCAGACTGAACACCCCCAGCTCCCTCAGATGCTCCTTGTAGGCCCGGTGCCCCAGGCCCTTTTCCAGCTCATTGCCCTTCTCTGGACATGCTCCAGATCCTCAATGTCCTTATAGTGAGGGGCCCAGAACTGAACTCAGTGCTCAAATATAATAGCACTTAGCTCTGTTATATAATTTTTATTTGTAGATCTTAAAATTCGTTATAGAAATGAAAGGAATATACTTTCATTTGGCTTATTGCAGACATTGAGATGGCTCAATCACAAAGAAGCCTAATGACAAACCCACATTGAGTCACTGTCCAACTGGGCCTGGAATGGACTTTTCTGTATGCCAAAAATTATCTTAAACTGTAGGTTTTGTTGGACACTGAGACATACCAAGGGTGATGAAAGGACTGGAGCACTGCCTGATGAGGAAGGGCTGAAAGACCTGCGGCTGTTTAATGTGGAGAGGAGAAGACTGAGAGGGGATCTGATCAATGTCTATCAATAGCTGAGGGCTGGGGGTCAGGAAGGAAGGGACAGCCTTTGCTCACTTGTGCCCTGGATAGGACAAGGGGCAATGGTAGTAAACTGCAGGACAGGAAGTTCCATCTCAACATGAGGAAGAACTTCTTTAAGAGTCACAGAGCCCTGGAAGAGGCTGCCCAGAGAGGTTGTGGAGTCTCCTTCTCTGGAGCCTTTCCAGCCCTGGCTGGATGTGTTCCTGGGTGATCTGTGCTGGATTCTATGGTCCTGCTCTGGCAGGGGCGTTGGACTGGAAGATCTCTTTGGGTCCCTTCCATCCCCTAACATCCTGTGAGCCTGTGATATCAGAGTCTCCTGTAAGAAACCTTTGGGACTCTGGTACACGGCCAAGGCTATACTTTCAGGCCTAACATATTCAGGCTAACTCACAAATGAGCTAACCTTGTAATATATGCTCACAAACTCTTTAACTAGACAACTAAAAGAACAACAAAAACCAAATCCCCTCTGTGGTGGGTACCAAATTTATCTTAGGAAATTCTTGTCCTACCATGCAACACCAATACCAAGAGATGGTGTTGCATCAGAGCTAAATTTTCTCTTTAAATGTATTCCCTTATAATGTATGCAGCTGCATTATCCTGGCTTTACTATGAGCCACCAGTCTGCATCCTATCTTCCACATCAGAGAGGCAAAATGCTAATTTTTATGGCATTTTACCTCTTGTTATTAAATAATTCTGTTATCTAAATAGCAAAACATTCCGCTTTAAGTACACACATTTTATTTCCCTGCATCCAGCTACTTTATTATTAGTGAACAAAGACAAAAGGAGGAAGGAGAGCTCTGGGCTTTTTCTGTTTCTCTTTACCTATTCCAGTTTGTAGATCCCAAGAGCCATTTGGACTAACTCTTTTGAACATCTGTGGAAATAGGCAGATCACTTACAGTGACCACAGTGCTTGTCAGAAAGGGTCTGCAGATGAATCTTCACCTGCCTCCTCCTGCCAAGCTAACCCCTATTTACTATTCACTATGCTGAATCCCACTGACCTTCAAAGAGCTTACATGAAGCAGATGTCGTGCTGTTGAGCTTTTGCAGAAGAGTCAAGAAATCCAAAGCCAGATTTTTGTGCAGATCTTTGTAAACAAGCCCCAGCAAGACACAAAGTTATAACTAATTAACTCTTGTTGTTATTGAGAAATAATAACTTACTGAGGAGGTGGCTGTATGCTCCTGATGGGATAATCATAGAACCACAGAATTGTCAGGATTGGAAGGGACCTCATTGATCATCTAGTTCCAACCCCCCTGCCATGGGCAGGGACACCTCACACTAGATCAGGTTTCTCAGAGCCACGTCCAGCCTAGCCTTCAAAACTTCCAGGAATGGGGCAACCACCACCTCCCTGAGCAACCTGTTCCAGAGTCTCACCACCCTCATGGGGAAGAACTTCTTCCTAATGCCTAGTCTAAATCTCCCCTCCTCTAGCTTGGATCCATTCCCCCCAGTCCTAACACTACCCAACACCCTAAAAAGTCCCTCCCCAGCTTCCTTGTAGCCCCCTTCAGATACTGGGAGGCCACAATTAGGTCTCCTCAGAGCCTTCTCTTCTCCAAACTGAACAGCCCCAGCTCTCTCTCTGTCCTCACAGGAGAGGTGCTCCAGCCCTCTAATCATCCTCATGGCCCTTCTTTGGACACCTTCCAGCACCTCCAGATCTTTCTTGTAACAAGGGGCTCCAGAACTGGAGGCAGTACTCAAGGTGTGGGGTCTATATAACCTAGAACTAAATTCTTGGAGCAGAACTGAAGGCCCTGAAGGCCATGCACACCACTGTTAGCTGACATAGTAGATTATCAATTTTGGGGATACCTACAAAGCTTCTTAACAAACAAAACCCCAAAGTGCCAGATGTAGGGTAAAGTCACCCTCCAAGTATTGGCAGCTTTAACACAGCCTCGTCTGTTTCTGCAGAGGGTTCAAATGCCTCCCTGGGGAACAACGATCCCTAGGCAGAATCACCAGTGTGAAACGCTCTGTGCAACTGGGGCCAAGAAGAAAAATCAGGCCTTTCATTCTGGATGAATCTGAAGTCATCTGTGAACAGTGCAGGGATCTATATGTCTTTCCAGAAGGAGATTAATGATTGCCCATTTTCCAATCATCTGTTCATAGCAACTGGGCTGCAGAGATCAGCGCTCGTGCACCACATCCTGAGAAGTTTGCTGTTTGCCAAACATTTTACCATTTTCCACTTCAGAAGCATCTAAATTTAGTCATGGTACATAGCTCTGCCTCCCCAGGGGCCTCCAGTTCAAAAGTCCAGCTCTGTTTTGCATCTAAGTTTACAGCACACAGCGCAGCAGGACACAGTAGTGGCTGAAGAACAACCTACAACTGGCCCTCAGGGTAAAAATCTTTATCTGCTCAATCTGAGGGTGCAGGAGTTCAGGTACTGGGCTTGGGGATGCAGCACTTGAAGGCATTTGCTCCCTTCCTATCAGTGTGGACTTCACAGAGACATGGGATGTTCTTCCTCCAGATGGCTGTGATCCTGTGGCTGCTTGCAGCTCCTACCTTGCATTGCCCTGCCACGAAGCAGTCAGTCAGCTGAGCAACAGCCCTGTGGTCTAGTTGCCCACTCTTCTTCTGCAAAGTCCTGCTTGCTGGACCTTAGTAACCTATGGAGCTATGCCTTCCCCTGTCCTGCTTACACCACTGCTATTCACTGTCCCACTGCTTCTGTGCCTTTGGAGACTTGTGGTGCCTCCTTCTCTGGAGACCTTCCAGCCCTGTCTGGGTGCTTTCCTGCGTGCCCTGTGCTGGATTCTGTGGTCCTGCTCTGGCAGGGGGGTTGGACTCGATGAACTTTGAAGGTCTCTTCCAGCCCCTAACATCCTGTGAGCCCGTGATCTCAGCACCTCACTCTGTGGCAATTCCCAGATGATGTCAAATCAAACTGAGTACGCTTGCAGGGTGCAGCAGCTATTGCTGGCCAGGCTGTCCGAAGTCATCTCAGGCTTTAGTGTTTCCCTTCTCCTTGGCTGTATTAATATCACACAGAATTATAAATGCTTTAGTAAATACATTTTATTTTATTTACTTCATTGTATTTATTTAAATTTCTTTAATTTATTTTATTATTTTATTTTACTTTATTTTATTTAATTTCTTTTACTTTTAGTTTTATTTTACTTAATTTTAATTATTTAATTTAATTTGATTTAATTTATTATTTTATTTTACTTTATTTTATTTTTATTTTATGTATTTCATTTTAATTGACTTAATTTTATTCTTTTATTTTACTTTATTTTATTTTATTTATTTTATTTTACCTTATTACTTTATTTTATTTATTTTATTACTTTGTTATTTATTACATTTTCTTTAATTGATTTAATTTTTTGCTTTTATTTTACTTTATTTTATTTTATTTTATTTTATTTATTTTATTCTACCTTATTATTTTATTTTATTTATTTTGTTACTTTATGTTATTTATTTCATTTTCTTTAATTGATTTAATTTTATGCTTTTATTTTACTTTATTTATTTTTATTTTATTTTACCTTATTATTTTATTTTATTTATTTTATTACTTTATGTTATTCATTTCATTTTCTTTAATTGATTTAATTTTATGCTTTTATTTTACTTTATTTATTTTAATTTTATTTTACCTTATTATTTTATTTTATTTATTTTATTACTTTATGTTATTCATTTCATTTTCTTTAATTGATTTAATTTTATGCTTTTATTTTACTTTATTTTATTTTATTTATTTATTTTAGCTTATTTATTTTCTTTACTTTTATTTTATCTTATCTTTTATTTTACTTATTTTATTCTTTTCTTTTACTTTATTTATTTTATGTATTTTATTTTTTATTTCATTTTACTTTATGCACTTAATTTATTTTGTTATTTTATTTTATTTTACTTTTGTCTTTTAAAAACATTTTTTCCCCCTTTCTTCTGAGCAGCACTAGTGATACCAACACAACAATTTCCCTAGGAACAAAATTCTTTTGTTATGAACTCTAGATTTGAACAAGGAGCATTTATAATGTGTGGAAAAGAGAAGGCCTTTGTTTGACCACAACAACCAGGCGTGAAGAAAATACAGAAGTAGGCTTGGCCAAATTTTTCAGCTTCATTTTCTGTCAAGGAGCGAGTGGTAACGGGACAGAATCTCCCTCGCTGTGCTTAATGCTTGTGCTCTATTATTTTAGATATGCTCCATTACCTTATGGCACAAAGGAGCCATTTTTCTTCAGAACACAATAGAATTAATGCTTCTGTTGTGAATTCCTTTGGATGCTATGCAGGACTGCACAGGGAACTGTGTCCTTTGGCAAGAAGGAAGGGCAGAAAACAGAAGATGCTGCTTATGAAGCTTCACGGGAGCAAGGCTGTCTAGCCACACTGCATCATAAATTCAGTTCAATACTCATCAAAAAGCAATACATCTGCACAGCTCCACTATGCAGCCAGGTTTAGATTACTTCTTGAGAACTTTTCTGATAGATTCAGCTGTGCATGACAAAAGGCTTGAGCCTGAAACCAGGCTCAGGTACTTGCACTGTGCACAAACATGTGCTACTGTTGTGCTCAGCTGTGGGGTTTTTTTTGTTTGTTGAATGGTAGAAGTAGATTTGTCTGATCTTGTGAGGGAGAATCACATCTACTCTCTTCATCTCAAGATCAAAGATCTGAGAGGTGACCTTATCAATGATTATAAATATGTAAAGGGTGAGTCCCGAGAGGCTGGAGCCAGGCTCTGCTGGGTGGTGCCCAGTGCCAGCACAAGGGGCAGTGGTGGAAGCTGAGGCAGAGGAAGTTTCACATAAATATGAGGAAAACGTTTTTCACTGTGAGGGTGACAGAGCACTGGAACAGGCTGCCCAGGGAGGAGGTTGTGGAGTCTCTCTTGATGGAAATATTCAAAACTCTCCTGGATGTGTTCCTGTGTGATTTGGTGTAGGTGCTTCTGCTCTGGCAGGGGGCTTGGACTGGATGAGCTTTCAAGGTCCCTTCCAGCCCCTGAAATTCTGTGAATCTGTGATCAGCCCTAGTGTCCTAGTTTTGAGCCATGAGCTGCCCAGGCTCCTCAGTTTAGGAAAGATGCTGAGATGCTGGAATTTGTCCAGAGAAGGGCAACAAGGCTGGGGAGAGGTCTGGAGCACAGCCCTGTGAGGAGAGGCTGAGGGAGCAGGGGTTGCTTAGCTTGGAAAAGAGGAGAATCAGGGGCGACCTCATTGCTCTCTACAACTCCCTGAAGGGAGGTTGTAGCCAGGTGGGAGCTGGTCTCTTCTCCCAGACAACCAGCAACAGAACAGGAGGACACAGTCTCAAGCTGTGCCAGGGGAAGTTTAGGCTGGAGGAGAGGAGAAAGAAAGAGTAATTAGCCATTGGAATGTGCTGCCCAGGGAGATGGTGGAGTCACCATCCCTGGAGGTGTTCCAAAAAGGCTTGGATGTGGCACTTGGAGCCATGGTGTAGTTGTCAGGAGGTGTTAGGTATTAGGCAATAGGTTGGACTTGATGATCTGTGAGGTCTTTTCCAACCTGGTTGATTCTATGATTCTATGATTCTATTCCTTCAAATATCAAACCCAAGAATCCTAAGCAACAATGTGGAGAACAGAATGCTGGAGATGTCTCACACACACACACACACACACACAAACTTCCCCCTCACCACAAAATGCTGCAAATGAGTAAAATTAGCCTGGGTTACAGAGTGACTAGACAACTTAATGAAAGATGAATCCATTGGGGCTATTAAATGCAAAATCACCACGTCTGTTTCAGGAACCCTCTGAACCACAAATTGCTGTGTGCTCAGCAGATATTCTGGGAACAGCATTGTGCACTTGCTCTGTTCCTAAATTCTTTCCTAGGCGTTTCCCGCTGCCCGCTGTTAAGAGACCGTGTCCTGGGCTGTGCTCATCTTCCCTGACCTGCTGTCCCTCTTTCTAGGTTTTGAGAGATTTCCATGGGTTAGTTCACATTTCTTCATGAGGGAAGTTCAAGGAAGAGAGGAATGAAATGATAACTTCACAGGAAAATGTGAATAGAGGTCACCAAGAGGGAAAATGAAACAGAGGAAAGATCCACATACTGTTATTTTTCTCTGTATTTTTCCCTCTTTCTTTCATAACTTATGATGTGAGGAGTGGCCACTTTGGGATGCATTGTGTGTGTAACCTGATGAATCTTAGAAGAGTGAGAAGCTTATTGCAAGTTCTGCTTCTCTACTCTTCTCTGGTGAGACCCCACCCTGGAGTACTGCATCCAGTTCTGGAGCCCTCATTACAAGATCTGGAGGTGCTGGAAGGCGTCCAGTGAAGGGCCATAAGAGGGACTGGGGAGGGACTTTCTAGGGTGTCATGTAGTGATAGGACTGGGGGGAATGGAGCAAAGCTAGAGGAGGGGAGATTTAGACTGGACATGCAGAAAAACTTCTTCCCCATGAGGGTGGTGAGACACTGGCACAGGTTGCCCAGGGAGGTGGTGGAAGCCTCATCCCTGGAGATTTTTAATTCCAGGCTGGATGTGGCTGTGAGCAACCTGATGTAGTGTGAGGTGTCCCTGCCCATGGCAGGATGTTGGAACTGGATGATCCTTGAGGTCCCTTCCAACCCTAACAATTCTGTGATTCTATGATTCCAGTCAAGCAATTTGCCTTAGAGTCACAAGAAAACAACGTGGACAGTTTCTCTTGCTCTTCACATCCCTCAATAGGTAATAGTTATGCCTTATCTAATCTGTTTCACAGGATCACAGAATCACTATGGCTGGAAAAGACCTTTAATATCATCAAGTGAAACCATAAGCTGTCCCCTCCTTTCCAATTTTTAGAGAGCTTTGTTTTCTTGACTGTTTTTGTGGTATCCCTGTACGGCCACGAAAGCCGAGTATTTCAGTCACCATCAACTCTGTCCTGTTATTTCCACTCTTCATTTGCTGAGTGATCAGTTTCACAAGTTAGGAGTTCCTCATTCTACCATTCCCTGCAGTTGGGGAAGGTAAGGACCGAGAGTCCAGCCTTGTTCTCATGAAGTAGCCTAGACTGAGACCTGAAGTTTGGGAAACGGTATAGGAGGTTGCTGCAGACTTCTCACTGACATGCAATGAGCCTTTGAGTAAATCTCTTAATTTTTTTTGCCTGTCTGAGATGTTATCTCTTTAAAGTAGTGCATGCAGAGTGATCTGTGGTTTCAGGCTAAATTATTTCATGATTACAAAGGCAGTTTGGCTCTGGCTATCCTTGGTAGTTCAGACAGTGTTACACAGACATCCACACATATCCAAAGTAAGTTTGTCCCTGAGGAAGCTCAGTCCATTTTGTATGTTATGTACACTGAACTATTTAATCCTTTTAATCCTGCCAGACTGAAGCTTGCTCTGCATTGAGGCAACCTGGGTATCCAAGCACCTCACAGCTCAAGGTGGCTCTGCAGGAAGCCAGCCTCAGTTTAGTAAGTTTGGCACCAAGCTTGAGGTCCAGTTGGACCGGAGGTAACTCCTGAAGAGCCCTGAATACAACTGCACTGTGCTCCTCAGCCAACTCTGAGCATCTCTGCAATGTGGAGTATGGACAAAAGACCACACTTGTGTGCTCCTGAAGGAATCAACATGCTCTACAAGGGGCATACTCGCACTTATGTGGCACCAGCCTCTCAGGCTGACTTTGCAGCAAACCATTCAAACACTTTGGCATCAAGTTTCTCAGTACCATCCTGCCTGCAATTTTCCATTAGCTAGGTTATTTCAAGCTTTTATTCCTCTCCTTCTCTCCCATAGCTCTGGCTAATGGCAAGTTTGCCACAGCATGAAAGCAATGATTTTGCCACAACTGCACATGTTATCAGACCCTGGAACTGTTATGGTTATTTAATTTGGCCTTTCAGGCTTTTGGGTTTTTCCCCCACTCTGTTTTGGCAAGGCAGCCTGCCTTTCAGGATCCTAGCCGTGCAGCACAATGAAATTACCAAGCAACTTGCCCCTGTAATAAGCTGCACTTGGAGAGTGCTGTCTGTGGGATACGCAGAAGGGATGGGCCGGAGAGCTGGAAATAGGATTTTGCTGCAGACAGGGAACCACAATAACAAGTACAATGTCACTCCTTAGACAGTTAGGCTTGTGTGGCTGTTTTAGGCTGATGCCTAGGAAATTTTCCACAGATCTTGAATAGAGAGTGATAGAATGTAAACAAATTACCATTGGATGCAAAAGGATACAAGGATGATTAGAGGACTGGAGATCCTCTGATATGAGGACAAACTGAGGGAATTGGGGATATTCAGTCTGGAGAAGAGAAGGCTCCGAGGAGACCTAATTGTGCCCTTCCAGTATCTGAAGGAGGCTACCAGAAAGCTGGGGAGGGACTTTTTAGGGTGTCAGGGAGTGATAGGATGAGGGGAATGGAAAAAACCTAGAAATAGGTAGATTCAAATTGGATGTTAGGAGAAGTTCTTCAGCATGAGGATGGTGAGACACTGGCATGGGTGGCCCAGGGAGGTGGTGGAAGCCTCATCCCTGGAGGTGTTTGCAGCCAGGCTGGATGTGGCTGTGAGCAACCTGCTGTAGTGTGAGGTGTCCCTGCCCATGGCTGGGGGTTGGAACTGGCTGATCCTTGAGGTCCCTTCCAACCCTAACGATTCTGTGATTCTATGATAATAATGATAAGGTCTAAATAATCCCATTGCTCTGGTAACTAACTAGCTCTTTGCTCTAGCAGGTAATAGGTGGTTACTTCTGCTGGCTTGCTGACCTTGGCTGCATTTCTTTGTTGTGCCTCAGTACTAACAGCTACTCTCTGCTTTTCTACTCTTTCTTTTTCCCATGTCTGGGAGGGGGAAGCTGGTTTTGCCAGGGGGGGGTCTTGTGTTGTTCATAAATACATGTAAATATTGCATATTTTGTACATATTCATTGCATTTCATATTTCTAGACTGTAGTTTTGCTTGTAAATAGAGCTTCATTGGCTTTCCAACTGAGCTAGTCTGGCAATTTTATTTTGGGGAGGTAATTTCAACCCACCACAACTTGGTAGCTTGCACTCAGAAGAAAAAAAAAACCCAAACAAACCAGAAGTCCCCTGCCTTGGTAAAGCTGATTCCCACCAAAACATGCAGTGAATTTTCTGTGGTGGTTGGGTTTTTTTGTTTTCAAAAAGGAATACCAAGGCTAATCATGAAAGTGTTTGCAGATAAAAGATGTAGTTGTAAAGTATTGCATGAAAAAAAATGAAATCAGTGATAGGAGTAATGAGGACTTTCTTTGTCTACTCTCTATCATATTTGAGAAGTTTCCAGCACTGTGTTCTCCCTCTCATAGAATCAGAATTGTCAGGGGTGGAAGGGACCTCAGGGATTATCCAGTTCCAAACCCCCTGCCACTCATCACTTTACAGAATCACAGAATCACCAAAGTTGGAAGAGACCTCAAAGATCATCAAGTGCAACCTGTCACCACAGACCTCGTGGCTAAACCATGGCACCAAGTGCCACATCCAATCCCCTCTTGGACACCTCCAGATCAGGCTGCTCAGAGCCACATCCAGCCTGGCCTTCAAAACCTCCAGGGATGTGGCTTCCACCACCTCCCTGGGCAACCTATTCCAGTGTCTCACCTTGGCAGCATTTCCTGAAGGCTTTTCATGACCTTCTACTGTAATTGCTTTGAAACCTACAGCAATCTCTGTAGAGTCTACTTAAAAGACTGTTACAAAAGTTAGCAATGCAACTATTTTTCCATGGGCTTCAAAATGGAAGGATCCCATTTCCTGATGGTTTTTTGAGTCCCAGAGGTCTGCTTTTTAGATCTACTTCTCTGTTGTAGTTGTTGTTTGCTTTTAAATTCTTGCTTAAAATCATAGAATAGAATCAACCAGGTTGGAAGAGACCTTCAAGATCATCCAGTCCAACCTATCACCCAGACCTATCGGATCCCCTCTCAGTCTTCTCTTTTCCAGGCTAAAGAGACCATGGCCTCTTAGCTTCTCCTTGTAAGAGATGCTCCCATCCCCTGAACATATTCATGTCCCTCCATGGAACCCTTTTCAGTAGTTTCCTGTTACTTTTGAGATGGAGAGCCCAGATCTGGACACAATACTCCAGGTGCAGCCTCAGCAGGGCAGAGCAGAGGGGGAGAAGAACTGAATGCATATATCAACTGCTGTTTGAATTTCAAGTGAGTGTATCCTGCTTGCAAATTTTTCTTATACATCAAACAAAATCACTTAAAAGAACAACAGCAAAAGATTTTACTGCTCTGGAGGACTATTTCATTGTGGGTAATTCTGGAGTCAGGTTGTTATTTTCTTTTCCTTTTTCCTCTGTTCCCTTCCTCCCTCTTTCTCCCATTCTCCTTCCTCCTTCTTTACCTTCTCTCCTTTTTCTCTCTTCCTATGTCTTCCTTCCTCTCCTGAAACACCACAATATCAATATAGAATCACCGAATCATTAGGGTTGGAAGGGACCTCAAGGATCATCTAGTTCCAACCCCCCTGCAATGGGCAGGGACACCTCACACTAGATCACACTCCTGTTAATTCCACTGCTGGTGGTTATTTCAGAGGAATTACAGAGTAATTATTTCAGGACAAAATGCTTGCTGTGTGTTTCCCCACGTTTCATAGATTCCTGGTCCCTTTCATTTTGGTGTGAATAGGTAATAGGTGCAGCAAATTGCACAACTATATCAATATTTCAAATGCTACCAAATCTTACACATGCAAAAAAGGGAAGCTTAACAATCTTTGCTAATCTCTAATGCAAGATGTATCCATTATTTATGAAGGCAGCAGACAAAGGGGAGCTGCTCTTGAATGGAATCCTAAACACCGCACAAGAGAAGCCCTGGGCAGCTGCACAGCACAGCGTTCCTTGTGATTAAAGCTACTGACCAGGCTCCTGGGAGATTAACTCTCAGAGTTAAGTCTCCAGCAAACTTTAAACTAATTGACTGTGAACTGGACTGAGTTTTGGAAAAGAAGGAGGGAAGGAAGATAGGATCCTGCTACCCAAGCATCATTTTGTACCAGCACTGCTCGAATTACAGCAGGTCAGCCCTTTCTCCCTCTCAGCTCAGATTTTCTGCATCTCTTTCTTTTGTGTGTGTGTGTGTGAGGAAGGCAGATGACCTTTAGCAGCAGGACAATGCGGTGGAGGCCCTTATATGGCAGTTAGGCGCGCTTGTGGCCACGAAGGCCAATGGGATCCCGGGGTGCATTCAGAGGAGCGTGTCCAGCAGATCCAGGGAGGTCTCCTCCCCCTCTACTCTGCCCTAGTGAGGCCCCACCTGGAATACTGCATCCAGTTCTGGGCTTCCCAGAGGGACAGGGATCTGCTGGAGAGAGTCCAATAGAGGGCTACAAGGATGCTGAAGGGACTTGAGCAGACCTGGGGCTGGTTAGTCTGGATAGGAGAAGGCTGAGAAGGGACAAATATCTGAGGGGTGGGGGTCAGGAAGGAAGGAACAGCCTCTGCTCACTTGTGTCCTGGGATAGAAAAGGGGAAATGGATGGAAACTACAGTACAGGAGGTTCTGCCTCAACATGAGGAAGAACTTCTTTACTGTAAGGGTCCTAGAGAACTGGAACAGGCTGCCCAGAGAGGTTGTGGAGTCTCCTTCTCTGGAGACATTCCAGCCCCATCTGGATGTGTTCCTGTGTGACCTGAGCTAGATTCTCTGGTCCTGCTCTGGCAGGGGGCTTGGACTCAAAGATCTCTTTGGGTCCCTTCCAGCCCCTAACATTGGATTGGTTGATGGGTTGGATGCAATGATCTTGTAGGTCTCTTTCAACCTGGTGTATTGTATTGTATTGTATTGTATTGTATCCTGGGATCCTGTGATCACCCATAACTTTCCTTCCCTCTGGGTGTGTAGTCACTTATACTGCTGTACATGGTACTAGCCTTAATGCCTGTTAATGCTCACAAATGACACAATCAGGCCAAACTGCAATTTCCTGAAAGCTGAGCTTAATAGATCCTTAAATACCATTTGCCTCTACTGTGGCCGATGAAGCTTTTCCATAGTGATATTGCATACTGAGCTGGAGGAGCAGTGTCTGACAAGGGCTGGATCTTTTTCTCACCCACATAGAGTAAACTTTGGGATATCTCAGTTCAGAAGAGGGGAGGTGGTCTAGCGCCAGAGTTTCATGGGAAAAGCCACAAGAGTTAACAGAGCTCAAAAAAGTAATCATGAGGGCACAGACTCTAAGGAGTCTGCAAGAGGAACTGTGGTTACTTTCTGTGGAGAAATGAAGAGAGAGGAGTGACATGATGTCAACCTTCAAACATGTTTTTTTTTTTTTTCAGACACATTGGAGCCTGCCAAGGAGAGGACAGGAAATTGTTTGACCTCTGTGTTCTTGTTGGATAAGGCCAGAAAAAAAATATGTTAAGGGGAGAAAATGCAAGTGCAGCCTTGCAGTTTGGCTACTAGTGAAGAGCTTTAATGGTAAGGATAGAAAAGGACTAGAATATGGATGGCCTAGGAAACAGTTCTCTAAGTTCTAAAAAGTCTTTAAAAGCAAGCTGGAGAAGCATCTCTGAGAAGTGGCATAGGTATGGTCCATCCCACTGCAGGTAATGGGGGGACTAGGGGATATCGTGAGACCCCACCTGGAGCACTGTGTCCAGATCTGGAGCCTTTATTACAAGGAGGATCTGGAGGTGCTGGAAAGTGTCCAGAGAAGGGCCACGAGGATGATCAGAGGGCTGGAGCACCTCTCCTATGAGGACAGACTGAAGGAGTTGGGGCTGTTCAGTCTGGAGAAGAGAAGGCTCAGAGGTGACCTCACTGTGGCCTTCCAGGATCTGAAGGGGGCCTACAAGAAGGCTGGGGAGGGACTTGTCAGGCTATCAGGGAGTGATAGAACTAGGGGGAATGGAATGAAGCTGGAGGTGGTGAGATTCAGGCTAGATGTGAGGAGGAAGTTCTTCACCATGAGAGTGGTGAAGCCCTGGAATGGGCTGTCCAGGGAGGTGGTTGAGGCCCCGTCCCTGGAGGTGTTTAAGCCCAGGCTGGATGAGGCTCTGGCCAGCCTGATCTAGTGTGGGGTGTCCCTGCCCATGGCAGGGGGGTTGGAACTAGATGAGCCTTGTGGTCCCTTCCAACCCTGACTGATACTATGATACTAAGACATTGTGGGAAGGAAGAGGTTGGTGCCAGACAAAGCAAGAGATCATGAATGGAGCTGAATGGTCTGTTCCTTTCTTTCTCACTGTGCTACATTCTGTAAAAATAATTAACACACCCCCCCCCCAACAAACAAACAACAAGAAGAAAAGCAAAAGTGTAATGGAAATTGTTTTCATCTCCCTAATGTTCAAATTTAAAGAACTGGGGAATAGTTTTCCTCAGGGAAACTGCTTTCACCATTTCCCCCTTGCCTCATTTACTAAAAAAACAACCAACCAACCCTGGTGATTTGAACTTAAAAGGAATCACCCAGAACACAGAATTAACCAGGTTGGAAAAAGTCCTTTGAGATCATTGAGTCCAACCTATCACCCAACACCATCTGATCAACTAAACCATGGCACCAAGTGCCTCAGCCAGGCTCTTCTTAAACACCTCCAGGGATGGTGACTCCACCACCTCCCTGGGCAGCACATCCCAATGGACAATCTCTCTTTCGGGGGAGAACTTTCTCCTCACATCCAGCTTAATCCTCCCCCTCCACAGCTTGAGATGTGTCCCCTTGTTCTGGTCCTGGTTGCGTGGGAGAAGAGACCAACCCCCACCTGGCTGCAACCTCCCTTCAGGTAGTCACAGAGAGCAAGAAGGTCTCCCCTGAGCCTCCTTTTCTCCAGGCTAAGCAACCCCAGCTCCCTCAGCCTCTCCTCACAGGGCTGTGCTCCAGACCCCTCCCCAGCTTTGTTGCCCTTCTCTGGACACATTCCAGCATCTCAATATCTTTCTTGAATTGAGGAGCCCAGAACTGGACACAGGACTCAAGGTGTGGCCTAACCAGTGCTGAGTATAAGGGGCACAATGACCTCCCTGCTCCTGCTGGCCACACTATTCCTGATGCAGGCCAGGATGCCACTGGCTTTCTTGGCTACCTGGGCACCAAGCAACGATGGTCTTTACATGACCAGAAGGATGGTGTCTGACATTTATGTGTTTGTTTTTTTTCTCTCTAGAAGTATGTTCAGGTTTCTCACTGTGAGTTTAGGATGCAAGGTTCTCTCTTCTCTGTTTTAACCCCATGCTGCCTTGAATAGTTTACATCAACATAAAATATAAGCCTGTTCCTTGTGATCCAAGCAGAATGGTTCTGTATGTCAGAGCTTTACAAGGAGCTTAACTTCAGGACAGCAAGGTCTTCAAGGTGAACTGCAAAGCACAAACCAACTATAGCATAGCATAGCATAGCATAGCATAGCATAGCATAGCATAGCATAGCATAGCATAGCATAGCATAGAATAGACCAGGATGGAAGAGACCTTCAAGATCATCGTGTCCAACCTATCATTCAACTATGTTTGGTTCTGTGCCCTGCCATGAGATAAAGGGGGAATGCTGTGATGTAGACTATATTTTGTGGTAGACTTAAGAATCACAGAATGCCAGGGGCTGGAAGGGACCTCAAAAGCTCATCCAGTCTGACCCCCTGCCAGAGCAGGAGCACCCAGAGCAGATCACACAGGAACACATCCAGGCAGGTTTGGAATATCTCCAGAGAGGAGGAATCCACAACCCCCCTGGGCAGCCTGCTCCAGTGCTCTGTCACCCTCATAGGGAAAAAAGCCACAGGACTATTCTGCAAGCTTTTGGTTTTCCCTTCCTCATCATCCACTCTTTTCTCTTCCTTCTCCCCTATGCTTTCTCTCTGTTCTGTAACCCCCACAAAGGGTGTAACACTTGCTCTGCTCAAGTGCTGCATGGCTGGGCTGAGGTTTTAATCCTGACAGCGCAATTTCTTATGAAGAGCAACTGAAGGAGCTGGGATGGATAGTCTGAAAAAGAGGAGGCTGAGGGGAAGCCTTATAGCTCTCTACAGCCTCCTGAAAGGGCCTTTGTGGAGAGGCTGATATTGGTCTCTTCTCACAGGTAATTAGTGATAGAACAAGAGGGAATGGCCTCATGCTGCCACTGGGGAGGTTTAGACTGGTAAGTAGGAAACACTTCTGGGCAAGAGTGGTCAGCATTGGAATGTGCTGCCCAGGGAGGTGGTGGAGTCCCCAAGCCTGGCTGTGTTTCAAGGTGGTTTGGCTGTGGTGCTTGGGCTGTGGTTTAGCAGTGAGCCTTGTAGAGTAGGGTTCTGGGTTGGCCTTGGTGATCCTGAGGCTCTTTTCCAACCTGAATGTTTCTGTGATTCTGTGACTCTGTAATTTGCCTTCAAACAATTATTGAAAGAGAGCTTCAAATGGCCCTGGGCATTTTGGCTTGAACTATAGAATGCCTTCTGCAAAACCCCAGAGCTTCATTGCAAGCCTCACTTACCTTTTCAAATACATTGGACTTTCCTTGGGGATTACTTTTGTGGTGGTGGTTGGTTGTAATTTGCATATAACCAAGACCAAAAATGCCAGAGAAGCTTAGAATCATAAAGCAACTGAAGATGTTGTTTGGTGCATTCTCCCTCTTTTTTTTTTGGCACCTCAGGTTGATAGCTCTACATCCACTTAGCATCTTGCTTATTACAGCGTGAAAAAATTCAAATGAAAGGAATCAGACAGTTGTAAATTGCTAGCATATGTAGTAGGAAATTAAAGAGCAGGCATCAACAGAAATAAAAGCCTGAAATGAATTGGACTTCTGAGGATGCACTGGGAAAATGAAGAGAGACATCAAAGCCAGGGGAAAAAAAAGAACTTATCAACTTAGCAAGGAAAACTGGCTTTTAAGAAAAGACACTGGATTCAGCAGAGAGGTGCATGGCCCAGAAAGGGTGGAAATAACGAGAACAGCAGGGACTGCAATAAAAAGGACTGGAAAAGAATCCACCCTGGAAAGGAATCACAGAGTCACAGAATCACAGAGTGTTAGGGGTTGGAAGGGACCTTGGGAGCTCATCCAGTCCAACCCCCCTGCCAGAGCAGGAGCACCTACAGCAGATCACACAGGAACACATCCAGGTGGGGTTTGAATATCTCCAGAGAGGGAGACTCCACAACCCCCTGGGCAGCCTCTTCCAGTGTTCTGCCACCCTCACAGGGAAAAAAAATCCTTCCCCCTGTTTCCATGGAACTTCCTCTGCCTCAGCTTCCACCACTGCCCCTTGTGCTGGCATTGGGCATCCCCCAGCAGAGCCTGGCTCCAGCCTCTGGGCACTCACCCTGCACATCTTGATCAACATGAATGAGGTCAGCCCTTAGTCTCCTCCTCTCCAAGCTACAGAGCCCTCAGCTCCCTCAGTCTCTCCTCACAAGGGAGTTGGTACAGTCTTCAACAACAACATTAAACAATAATGAATGCTCAGGAATTGCCTGAAGATGAGATGGTTTGTTTTTTAATGCTGTTAGTGTTGCTTACATGTCAGGGAACAGCTGGCCTTCTAAGCTGGTCAGATCACAAGATTTATGAACCACCTTTTAGAGCTGAATCACAAGGAATCCCCCCCAGCAGTTTCTACTACTTAGTTGTATGCCAGCCTCGAGGCTGGAAAGAAAAAACTGAGTACAGAGAATTAGTAAAATTATGTCAGGGATTGTATTAGGTTATATTAGGTTATATTAGGTTCCACCTCTCTTCTCCATGTCCCTATGTGCTGGGTCCACAGGCTGCTTAAACACCTAAGCACCTAATACACCAAATGCATTGATACATAAAAAGCTACTGATCCTGGTAAGTCAGATTCTGGAAGACAGCTTTGAGCTTTGCATGAAAGTTGCTCTTATTATCAATGTGATGGTGATGAATTAATTGAGAGTTAACTCCAGCAGCACCTATAATATGTCTGTGAACCCAATTCTGATTCTTCTAGGCCTAGTTTTATTCCAGTGAACTTCAGAAGAGTGGCTCCTGGTTTGCTGCCACAACAGGGAGACCAAACCCAATGTGACTCAGCTCATCATGTGACACTCTATTCTGACTGCAGTAAGAATAGAATAGGATAGAACAGAATTAACCAGGTTGGAAAAGAACTTTTTCATCATCAAGTCCAACCTATCACCCAACACCATCTCATCAACTAAACCATGGCACCAAGTGCCTCATCCAGTCTCTTCTTAAACACTTCCCGTGATGGTGACTCCACCACCTCCCTGGGCAGCACATCTCAATGGCCAGTTATTCTTTCTGGGAAGAATTTCTTCCTCACCTCCAGCCTAAACCTCCCCTGGCACAGGTTGAGACTGTGTCCTCTTGTTCTGGTACTGGTTGCCTGGGAGAAGAGACCAACCCCCATCTGGCTACAACCTCCCTTCAGGTCTCCCCTGAGCCTCCTCTTCTCCAGGCTAAGCAACCCCAGCTCCCTCAGCCTCTCCTCACAAGGGCTGTGCTCCAGACCCCTCCCCAGCTTTTTTGCCCTTCTCTGGACACCTTCCAGCAACTCAACATCTTTCTTGAATTGAGGGGCCCAGATCTGGACACAGGACTCAAGGTGTGGCCTAACCAGTGCTGAGTACAGGGCACAATGACCTCCCTGCTCCTGCTGGCCACACTATTTCTGATGCAGGCCAGGATGCCATTGGCCTTCTTGGCTACCTGAGCACACTGCTGGCTCATGTTCAGCCTACCATCAACCAGCACCCCCAGGTCCCTTTCTGCCTGGCTGCTCTCAGCCACTCTGACCCCAGCCTGTAGCACTGCCTGGGGTTGCTGTGGCCAATGTGCAGAACCCAGCACTCAGATGTGTTCAATCTCATGCCCTTGGACTCTGCCCATCTGTCCAGCCTGTCGAGGTCCCTCTGCAGAGCTCTCCTATGCTCTAACAGATCAACTCCTGCCCCCAGCTTGGTGTGATCTGCAAATGTACTGATGAGGGACTCAACTTCCACAAAGGAAGCTTATTTTGCTAACACTAAAAAAAAGAATTGAAAGAGAAAAAGAGAGGAGGAAAATGGTGTTTTTAGAGACATTTGTTCCACTTTTTTTTTTGCCTTTTGAACTGGATGTGTCTGCATAGTCTATAAATACTTGCTCAGGGCAGATTTGGCATATCTATGAGCTACCTGTTTGAATTTTAATATGCTTCATGCTGGTAAACAGCAGCAGTAAAGATATGACAGCACAGGCTAGCAGGTGGAGCACAAGCAGCCTGGGCACACATAGCAGTCACCTGCCCACGCCACCACTTTTTGTTGTGCTTCCTAACTAGCTGAATGCTAGGCTGGATGTGCTTACTCACTGTAAAATCATTTTGCCTGAAGAGGAACATGGCAGACAGACACACACCTGAAGAGTATTGCTGTACTGTGACAGATGGGACTGGCTGCTGCTTGTAGCCACTGAAAGCCAGTTGCTTCTGAATGGGCCCCTAAGCAGGAGAAAGGACAACTTTGTGCCTGAGGAAAGCACTCCCAGTGCCTGACTGTCCTCACATTATGCCTCTGAGAGAGAAAGAGTAATTGGCCTTTGGAATGTGCTGTCCAGGGAGGTGGTGGAGTCCCCATCCCTGGAGGTGTTCAAAAAAGGATTGGATGTGGCACCTGGAGCCATGGTTTAGTTAGTCATGAGGTGCTGGGTGGTAGATTTGATGATCTCTGAGGTCTTTTCCAACTTCATTGATTCTAGATTCTATGATTCTATGATTATTTTGTTACCCCAAATTGTCTGTTCAGTGTTGAGAAGGCTGAGAGGGGATCTGATCAATGTCTACCAATAGCTGAGGGGTGTGTGTCAAGTGGAGGGGGCCAAGTTCTCTTCACTGGTGCACAGTAATAAGACAAGAAACAATGGAGACAAACTTGAACAGAAAAGGTTTCAGCTCAACATGAGGAGAAACTTCTTTCCAGTGAGGGTGCCAGAGCCCTGGAGCAGGCTGCCCAGAGAGATTGTGGAGTCTCCTTCTCTGGAGACTTTCCAAACCCCACCTGGATGGATTCCTGTGTGGACTCCCCTGGGTGATGCTGCTCTGGCAGGGGGGTTGGACTGGATGACCTCTGGAGGTCCCTTCCAACTTCTAATGTGCTGTGATTCTGTGACTATTTGCAGTCTTTTATTTTTGGGAAAACTTATTAATTCTGTTGGGAAGGCAGGCTACAAACCAGCTTCCACAGTGGCAGCAGCTATGAGGCTATACCCAGCAAATGCCTTAGGCATACAACATTACCCAAATGGGATAGGTTTGCTCTGTGACTGTTGATATTGCATTCATTTCACAGCAGTAACTGGAGTGTGCTCTCCAAGGTCATGCTATTCACCTTGTGTGATGCTTTTAATACAAACACACTATGAATGGTAGAAGATTCTTGCAAGAAGTCATTCTGAAAGTAACATATTATCCTGTAGTATATTAGTCAATTGGAAGAGTCATGGAACATCTTTAAGAGGTAGGAAAAAGAATTAATTCAAACTAGTTTGGAGGAGGAAATAGAGAAGAAGAAGAATTGTCAGGTTTGGAAGGGACCTCAAGGATCATCCAGTTCCAAACCCCCTGCCATGGGCAGGGACACCTCACACTACAGCAGGTTGTCCAGAGCCACATCCAGCCTGGCCTTCAAAACCTCCAGGGATGAGGCTTCTATCACCACCTCCCTGGGCAACCTGATCCAGTGTCTCGCCACCCTCATGGGGGAAGAACTTCTTCCTAACATCCAATCTGAATCTACCTACTTCTAGTTTTGTTCTCTTCCCCCCCAGTCCTATCACTCCCTGACACCCTCAAAAGTCCCTCCCCAGCTTTCTTGTAGCCCCCTTCAGATACTGGAAGGCCACAATTAGGTCTCCTTGGAGCCTTCCCTTTTCCAAACTGAACAACTCCAACTCTCTCAGCATGTTCTCACAGCAGAGGAGCTCCAGCCCTCTGATCACCCTTATGGCCCTCCTGTTGCCTTCAGGAGTCACTAAGGCCACTCTTCCCTTTACTCAACTTCCTCATTGAAACACCTCTGAGGAGGCCACTTAAGAAGCCAGTCTGTGCATAATAGGCAAGTAGAAAAGATTTGGGGAATACACAGAGGACCACCCATCTGCATGAATCATAAGCTTATACTTCATTTCTTTTCCTGTGGTGCTTCCCTTTTTTGAGCTAAGGGACTAGGATTAAGTCCTTGGCTTCACTGAATAAAGAATCAAACCCCAAATTTTAAAAGATGTGGGCAGTTTTAACTGGAGCTTTTTGGTTAGCCACAGGAAAAGTGCTCAGTGCACCATGATGATTAGTTAAAACTTGGGCAGAGCCCTCATGCAGTTCTAGCCCCAGGCTGCCTGAACTCGGAGCTGTCAGTCAGACCAAGGGTACAGTTCTTAGAGTGTTGGCTTTAGAGGCCCTTATTTCTGCTGTGCTTCTGTGGCTTTTTAATGTGCTTTGTGGACAAGCAAAAATGTCAGCATTATTTCCTCCTCATTCAGCATTTGTAGTCTCTGGTCTGGTTTTGCGTAAGTTTATTTGGGCATTTCATTGTAGCTTCTCAGAGCCACATTCCTGAAGTGAAAGTGTAAATGTGCTCTCTGCTTTTAACTCCTCCTCCAGGACAGAATCACAGAATCAGCCAGGTTGGAAGAGACCTCCAAGATCAGGTCCAATCACCCAAACCTAACTAATCGACTAAACCATGGCACCAAGTGCCTCATCCAGGCTCTTCTTAAACACCTCCAGGGACATCGACCCCACCACCTCCCTGGGCAGCACATTCCAATGGCCAATCTCTCTTGCTGGGAAGAATTTCTTCCTAACATCCAGACTAAACTTCCCCTGGCACAGCTTGAGACTGTGTCCTCTTGTTCTGCTGCTGGGTGCCTGGGAGAAGAGACCAACCCCCACTTGGCTACAAACTCCCTTCAGGGAGTTGGAGAGAGCAATGAGGTCTGCCCTGAGCCTCCTCTTCTCCAGGCTAAGCAACCCCAGCTCCCTCAGCCTCTCCTCACAGGGCTGTGCTCCAGACCCCTCCCCAGCTTTGTTGCCCTTCTCTGGACACCTTCCAGCAACTCAACATCTTTCCTAAACTGAGGGGCCCAGAACTGGACACAGGACTCAAGGTGTGGCCTAACCAGTGCTGAGTACAGGGCACAATGACCTCCCTGCTGGCCACACTGTTCCTGATGCAGGCCAGGATGCCATTGGCCTTCTTGGCCACCTGGGCACACTGCTGGCTCATGTTCAGCTGCTGTCAATCAGTACCCCCAGGTCCCTTTCTTCCTGGCTGCTCTCCAGCCACTCTGACCCCAGCCTGTAGTGCTGCATGGGGTTGTTGTGGCCAGTGTGTAGAACCGGGGACTTCCAGGTTCATCCCTAGACAACAGACAGGATTGAGTGCTTGCCCAAATCCCCCCCCCCAGTTACTCTAGACTTTTCTGTGTGTACCTCCACCATCTGGTAGCTGCTTCTCAGAGCAGCACTAGCAATGACTATCCTCATGGTTATGGTGACTCTGGGAGGCATGCAATGATGGGAGTAAGCGTGGAAAGCAGCAGAGGAGTTTGTGAGGAAGGAGAAGTGGCCCTGGGGGTTGGCAATGACTCTACTTGAGTCACCTCCCCAGACCAGAGGTGAAGTCATTTGCAGAAACAGAATCACAGTAACATTCAGGTTGGAAAAGAGCCTCAGGATCACCAAGGCCAACCCAGAACCCTACTCTACAAGGCTCACCCTAAATCACAGCCCCAAGCACCACAGCCAAATCAACTGGAAACACAGCCAGGCTTGGGGACTCCACCACCTCCCTGGGCAGCACATTCCAATGCCTGACCACTCTTGCCCTGAAAAAAGCTTTCCTGATGTCCAGTCTAAACATACCCAGTCAAAGCTTGAGGCCATTCCCTCTTGTTCTGTCACTAATGACCTGTAAGAGACCAGCACCAAGCTCTCCACAACCTCCTTTCAGGTAGTTGTAGAGAGCCAGGAGGTCTCCCCTCAGCCTCCTCTGTTTCACACTAACTATTCCCAGCTCCTTCAGTTGCTCTTCATCAGATTTATTCTCCAGGCCCTTCCCAGCTTCCTTGCCCTCCTCTGCCCTGGCTCCAGCACCTCCACAGCTCTCTTGGATTGAGGTGCCCAAAACTGGACACAACCCTCTAGGTGTGGCCTCCCCAGAGCTGAGTCCCAGGGGACAATCCCCTCCCTGCTCCTGCTGGACACAGCATTGCTGATCCCAGCCAGGAGGCCTTTGGCTTTCTTGCCCACCTGGGCACACTGCTGGCTCATATTCAGCTGCTTGTCCATTAAAACCCCCAGGGCACCCTTAATGTGCTACATGTCATGATTAGCCAAGTTTGTCATCTAGCCATGTCTGGAAAGTGGTGATTGACAGTTCACCAAGAGATCATACAGAGGGTTGGAAAGGAAACTTTCTGGGTGTGGTGCTATTCAATGTGTTAACAACTCAGATGATGAAACAGCTTAGCAAGATTGAAGATGGACTCATAGTACACAGGAGGAGAGCAGGAGCTGTGGAAGTAATTTTGAGGTATTGGAGATCCAGAAGAAAAACCCAAGTCCTTTTAAGAACATTAAGTGTAATGCATGTCAGCTAGACAAGAAGGAGTGGGCTTGGGCCACAGAAAGGAAGATTTTTTAAATTCTTCTCAGGTGTTTGAAAATATTCCTAATGGTGACAGCCCTTCACTGATGGCAGACAATCATAGAACTTTTCAGGGTTGGAAGGGACCTCAAACATCATCTGGGTCCAAGCCCCCCCTGCCACAGCACGGACACCTCACACTACAGCAGGTTGCTCACAGCCGCATCCAGCCTGGCTGTAAAAACCTCCAGGGATGAGGCTTCCACCACCTCCCTGGGCAGCCTGTGCCAGTGTCTCACCACCCTCAGAGACCTAAAGAAACAGATATGACGGCTTGAGGAGCAGCATTCAAGGAGCTGACTTATCCCTTTCTTTTCTCAGGCTCTTCCTCTTCTCTCCATAGTCATTTTGAGGCTGCAGCCAGGCAGTGTCAGGGCTGGTGTTAGTCATCAGTGCCCCAGAAAGCCCTGCCCTGAGCCACCTCAGCGTTGCTGCATGCTAGAGAAAGACTCAGAGGGAAATGTCTCTGCAGTTTGTGCATTTCCCAGACAGAGAGGTTTTGACATATAAGCAAAATTGAGGAACTGTGTTTTAGGATTTTGTCCCTCCTTCTTCTTGTGTAGAGTGTAGAGACTTTGGGAGTGACTGAGCTGTAGCTGATCATGCTCAGCTCAAAGTTTCCTGAAAGGGAGGTCTTGGCAGACTTTGGCCTTTCCCCAAGGCCAGCTACCCAATAGACCAGTCCAGTGATGCCTGTGAGACTGCTGGAGGCTGGCCACAGACTTAAAGGCCAGGGAAGTGGTTCAGATAGTAGTTTAGTTTCCCTTGAGCTTCCCCATTAAGAGGTGGATTGCCATGTGTTGTACTGACCATGCGTGCTATCTAAGCAGCTTATGCAAGTGGCACTACCTCTTGATTTGAGGGCTTACCTGAGGGGAAAGAGTGGGGATTCTATCTTCTCTGGTGACACTCAATAGTTTTAGGGTCTAATGCCCTTGAAACAGTGACTAAAAATAGTCATTATTTAGAGGTCCATGCCTAGCTGATGAGGGACAGCCTGGAAAGGAAGAGACTTAGAGGAGACTCCGGGGGGACCTTATCCCTCTCTACAACTACCTAAAAGGAAGTTGTAGTCAGGTGGGGGTCAGGCTCTTCTGCCAGGCAACTTGTGACAAGAGGAGAGGGCATGGCCTGAAGCTGTGCCAGGGGAGGGTTAGGTTGGATGTAAGGAAGCACTTCCTCACAGAAAAGGGAATTAGACACTGTAATGTGCTGCCCAGGGAGGTGGTGGAGTCACCATCACTGGAAGTCTTTAAGAAAAGATTGGGTAGCTGATGTGGAGGTGGAGGTGGTATTAGGTCATAGGCTGGACTTGATGACCTCAGAGGTCTTTTCCAGCCTCAATGATTCTGTGAAATAGGAACAGTAATATTTCTGGACTTATAAGTCACTTGATGGTATGGCTCCCTGGTCAAAGCCTTGTTTCTGGATTACCACACACATACACACACGTGTATGCAAAGAGTGCACAGTGCAAGAAAGGTAACTCTCATCCTGTCTGCCTTTTGCCATCTCCTTGTCCCGGTGCTCCTGGCTTAGCCCTGAGCCCTTACAGGATGGGAAAATGGGGGGTTGCCCTTGGGCCTTGCCAGGATGCCCTGGCCCCTGGCAGACCTTGGGGAGGAGAGGCATTGCATTTGTCTCCAGCTGCTCCTGAGCTGAATAAAAATAGCATTTGTATCATCTAACATCTTGATATCTGTATTTCAGGAGGCAGAGCTGAATTGCTTCATGAACCTGAGTAAATAATTAAATTTGTCCCCAAAATTCAGCAAAAAAGCATCAAAAAATTAACTTAGTGTATGGGAACAAGATCAAGTTCAAAAATATGAACCTACTTCTGTAGCTGCTGCAGCTGTCTTGCCTGTCTGCAACTGCCAGGAACATTTTCCCTTCTTCTAAGCCTATACTGGTTTGTGTTTATTACAGCTTCTCACCTTGTGGCACACCCAGCTTTATTTGCTAGAATTTGATGTTGATATTAATAATTACTTGTCTAAGCTAAATGAAAGTGCTAATGAAGTCAAGGCCCCTCGGGGGGTGGGGTCTGGGCTTCCATTCTTAGGCGGGCACAGCTGAACTTTTGGGAAGGAAGCTAAGACTATCCCCACAAAACACACTTCTCTTTGAGTGACAATGCCCCAAATCATCTCCTGTAACAAACAGTAACAAGTGCTACAGAGCAGCAAGCAATTTGTGAAAGGCTGGGGAAGAAAAAGAAAATTGCTGAGAAGTATCCAAAGGCTATGGAGCTTAACTCAGCATGTGGTGAACTGAAGGCAGAGCAGTTTTGAATAATTGATAGTGCTGTAAATGTACATGATGTGGTACAGGAAGGGGTCACTGCCTAACACGTAATGAGCCTGTGCCCTGAAGGGTTTATGGTCTGAGAGTGCAAATGGAGGGAAGCCCTGGGAGGTTCTCCTCCCCCTCTACTCTGCCCTGCTGAGGCCCCGTCTGGAATATTGTATCCAGTTCTGGGCTCCCCTGTTCAGGAGGGACAGGGATCTGCTGGAGAGAGTCCAACAAAGAGTTACCAAGATGCTGAAGGGACTGGAGCACTGCCTGAGGAGGAGAGGCTGAGAGGCTTAGGGCTGGGTAGTCTGGAAAGGAGAAGACTGAGAATGGATCTAATCAATGTCTATAAATATCTGAGGGCTGGGGGTCAGGAAGGAAGGGACAGGCTCTGCTCACTTGTGCCCTGGGATAGGACAAGGGGCAATGGATGTAAGCTGCAGCACAGGAAGTTCCACCTTAACGTGAGGAAGAACTTCTTGACTTTAAGGGTCCCAGAGCAGTGGAAGAGGCTGCCCAGAGAGGTTGTGGAGTCTCCTTCTCTGGAGCCTTTCCAGCCCTGTCTGGATGTGTTCCTGTGTGACCTGTGCTGGATTCTGCTCTGGCAGTGGGGTTGGTCTCAAAGATCTCCAGAGGTCCTTTCCAACCCCTAACATCCTCTGATACCTCATCAGGGGATGAAGTCCCATGGTCTTTGAAGCACTGGTGTCTCAAGGGGTATGTGTTTGTGGGGGGTGCAAATTCAGACAGGAAGCCAGAAGCTAGAAATGAGCGAGCAGGACTGGCAGGAGGTCAGAGGCGGTCTGAAGGAAGCAGGCAGCCAGTTCAGAGCTGTGCCATTTTAAGCAGGCTGACTAAGCCACGTCAGTGATTCAGCGGCGCTGCTGGCGTGCCAGCAGAGCTGGGGAGCTTGTGTGAAAGGAGCTCAGCTCCTCTGAACACGAGGTCTGGCATGATCAGCGTCGATGGGGAATCCTGCGCCTCAGACTTCCTTGCCTTAGATGCAGGAACACTAAGGCAGTGGGTGGAAGGCTCTGAAGATGACCCTGGAGCATTAGGGTGGATGGAAGCATTAGGATGAAGCATTCAGGCTGGATGTGAGGAGGAAGTTCTTCACCATGAGAGTGGTGAAGGCCTGGAATGGGTTATCCAGGAAGGTGGTTGAGGCCCCATCCCTGGAAGTTTTTAAGCCCAGGCTGGATGAGGCTCTGGCCAGCCTGATCTAGTGCAGGGTGTCCCTGCCCATGGCAGGGGGGTTGGAACTAGATGATCCTTGAGGTCCCTTCCAACCCTGACTGATACTATGATACTATGATACTACGATGTAGGGAGTATTGTGCCATGGAGACAAGCAGCTTTGTTGGTATTCCCTACCACATGACCCCTGGGTGCAGTTCAGTGCAACCTGTGCCACCTAGTCCAGAGGGAAATGGTGACTGAGAGAGCCTGAGAGCCCTGGGGCTGTTTAGTCTGGAGAGGAGAAAACTGAGAGGGGATCTGATCAATGTCTATCAGTATCTGAGGGGTGGGTGTCAAGTGGAAGGGGCCAAGCTCTCTTCAGTGGTGAACAGAAATAAGACAAGAAACAGCAGGTTCAAGCTGAGCACTGAGCTGGGTTAGGAACTGGCTGGAGGGCTGAGACCAGAGAGTGGTGGTGAATGGTGCCACCTCCAGCTGGAGGCGAGTCACTAGTGTTGTCCCCCAGGGATCAGTGCTGGGCCCCATGCTCTTTAATATCTTCATTGATGATCTGGATGAGGGCATTGAGACAGTCATCAGCAATTTGCAGATGACACCAAGTTGGGAGCGGATGTTGATCTGTTAGAGAGCAGAAGGGCTCTGCAGAGGGACCTCAAGCGACTGGACAGATGGGCAGAGTCCAACAGGATGGCATTCAACAAGTCCAAGTGCTGGGTGCTGCACTTTGGCCACAACAACCCCATGCAGAGCTACAGGCTGGGGTTGGAGTGGCTGGAGAGCTCCCAAACAGAGAGGGACCTGGGGGTGCTGATCGACAGCTGCCTGAACATGAGCCATCAGTGTGCCCAGGTGGCCAAGAAGGCCAATGGCATCCTGGCCTGTATTGGGAATAGTGTGGCCAGCAGGGAATTCATTGTGCCCCTGTACTCAGCACTGATTAGGCCACACCTTGAGTCCTGTGTCCAGTTCTGGGCCCCTCAGTTTAAGAAGGACATTGAGAGACTTGAAGGTGTCCAGAGAAGGGCAACGAGGCTGGGGAGAGGCCTTGAGCACAAGCCCTATGAGTAGAGGCTGAGGGAGCTGGGGTTGTTTAGCCTGGAGAAGAGGAGGCTCAGGGGAGACCTCATTGCTGTCTACAACTCCCTGAAGAGAGGTTGTAGCCAGGTGGGGGTTGGTCTCTTCTCTCAAGCAACCAGCACCAGAACAAGAGGACAAAGTCTCAAGCTGTGCCAATGGAAGTTTAGGCTGGAGGTGAGGAGAAAGTTCTTCACTGAGAGAGTTGTTCGCCATTGGAATGTGCTGCCCAGGGAGGTGGTGGAGTCCCCATCCCTGGAGGTGTTCAGGAGGGGATTGGATGTGGCACTTGGTGCCATGGTCTAGTCATGAGATCTGTGGTAACAGGTTGGACTTGATGATCTTTGACGTCTCTTCCAAACTTGGTGATACTGTGAAGCTTGAACAGAGAAGGTTTCAGCTCAACATGAGGAGAAACTTCTTTCCAGTGAGGGTGCCAGAGCCCCGGAGCAGGCTGCCCAGAGAGGTTGTGGAGTCTCTTTCTCTGGAGACTTTCAAAACCCACCTGGATGCATTCCTGTGTGGCTTACCCTGGGTGATGCTGCTCTGGCGGGGGGTTGGACTGGATGATGTTTGGAGGTCCCTTCCAACCTCTAATGTACTGTGAGACTGTGACACCCAGAAAGCTTCTTTAAAAGAGTCTCCTTCTGGAGCTGTGTAGATGTGGACCCCATTATTGCCACTGCCTTATGCCTGGATTACCCTCGGGCAGCATCACAAGAGTAGAGAGCTGCCCTCTGCACACTGAGGGGAAGAATCTGGCCCTAAGCATGCCCAATCTGAAACACAAAGGTATTACAGGGAGGATCTGGATGTGCTGGAATCTGGACAGAGAAGGGCCACGAGGATGATCAGAGGGCTGGAGAACCTCCCCCGTGAGGACAGACTGAGGGAGTTGGGGCTGTTCAGTCTGGAGAAGAGAAGGCTCTGAGAAGACCTAATTTTGGCCTTCCAGCATCTGAAGGGGGCTACAGGAAAGCTGGGGAGGGACTTTTGAGGGTGTCAGGGAGTGACAGGACTGGGGGGAATGGAGCAAAACTAGAAATGGGTAGATTCAGATTGGATGTTAGGAAGAAGTTGTTCCCCATGAGGGTGGTGAGAGACTGGCACAGGTTGCCCAGGGAGGTGATGGCAGCCTCATCCCTGGAGGTTTTGAGGGCTAGGCTGGATGTGGCTGTGAGCAACCTGATCTAGTGTGAGGTGTCCTTGCCCATGGCAGGGGGTTTGGAACTGGCTGATCCTTGAGGTCCCTTCCAACCCTGACAATTTCATGGTTCCATGATTTCCCCTCCTGCTTCTCTCTCCTGCCTCTGATCTCGCTTCCGCTGTCTCTCACAGCGTGTGACACCTACTGACTGTATCACAGCCTCAGGGGGCAGGGAGATTGGTGCCAGTGAGACAGCTGGTTGCCATTACATTATTTACTCCCTTACCCTGGAACATAAAAATAATAATGAAGTGAATGTTACTTGAAAGATGGAGAAAACAGCAAGCAAAGGAGGTATTTTTTTAGACCTGCCAGGTTCAGCTCTAACGTATTTGCATCTTAAACATCTGTCTATGTGTAAAGAATTTGCCTGCATTTGGATGCACAGAGTCAAATCCTCAGTGCCATGCTCAGCAATTGCCATAAGCATTTTCTGGTACAGCTAACTCAGTGTGCGTAAAGTAATTTATCAATCTTTTGAGGAGAGGTGCCTTTGGTAAAAAAAAAATTATATCCTTCTCCTTTTCCCCTTTTAGCAGAGGTTTTTTTGAGGCTAGCTCTTCACACCAATTTCAAACCAGAATTCCCCATGGCTCTCCACAGAGCTCTGAAAAGTGGTGTGGTACTGCCATATGTTAGCTTCTTAAAAGTGTTGTATTTAACCAAGCAACAAGAAGGCAGTTTTGTGATACAGAACAAATGTAAAGACATATGGTGCCTAGACCTTCCTGGGGGACACCAAACTTTATGGGTTAGGGAACAAAAAATATCGCAGTATTTTCACTGCCTACTCTGGAGTCTCTTTCCAAGAGAGTCTATAAAATCAAGAAGACATATGGGGCAGAATTAATCTCACCTAACCTGAGTCATCTGCAATTCAAACATCTACATCTGAACCTTGGACTACCTTTGCCTTCAGCAGATAGAAAGGGACTTTAAAAGGGCTTGATTTCATAGAATCATAGAATCAGCCAGGTTGGAAAAGACCTTAGAGATCATCACGTCCAACCTGTTACCTAATACCTCCTGAGAACTAAACCATGGCTCCAAGTGCCACATCCAGTCCTTCTTTGAACACCTCCAAGGATGGTGTCTCCACCACCTCTCTGGGCAACTCTGTTTTACATGTCTAATTTCAGATAAGGTTAATCACTTTTTTCATGGGATTCATGGAATGGTCTGGGTTGGAAAGAACCTCCAAAGGTCATCCAGCCCAACCCCCTCTGCAGTCAGCAGGGACATCCTCAACTAGATCAGGTTGCCCAGAGCCCTGTCCAGCCTCACCTTGAATATCTCGAGGGATAGGGCCCCACACACCTCTCTGGGCAATC